>JASANA010003910.1:0-10708 GCA_030248095.1 Ptycholaimellus sp. GST1_10
CAATCGACAAAACAACAGCAACAACAACAGATCTTCCCAACGCCCCCAGGGCCCCTGTCACCTGTGTGGGCAAAAAGACCACATCCATCGTTTCTGTCCCCATTCTTGCACAATGTGCAATCGGAGAGGACATAGAGAGGAGGAATGTAGACATCGGTGTATTTTGTGTGGCGATGATGGACATCCAGTCTGGCTTTGTCGCCTATACAAGGGGGCTGAATATCGGGACCTCTCAAGTCAGATCCGATCGCCAGCTTCCCGCATTCCTCCCCGCCTTCACACACCCACACCGCTGCTCATTTCCATCACTCTCCTCCACAGATCACTTATCCGACACCTCAACCAGACCCTGTAAAGCTTCCATCTGACACTTCTCTTCCTTTCCCTACATCCGACTATTCCAGCCTTTCCCATTTCGGTGGTCGCATCAGTATGATAGCGGGCAAAAGTAGGGTAGATGGATGTACATATGCTATGGTCGTGAAGTCATGGTGAAGACAGAGACGGATCTGGGCTACTTGAACCCGATGCACCAGTTGCCGCGCTACATGACCCGCAGGGAGTTGGGCGACAACCTCTCCATCCTCACCATCAACCTTGAATGCGGCAGAACTGTCAATGCAATTCCAGCCATGCGCCACTACAATTCTCCCTCCATTCTTCTTCTGGATGAGCACCAGTCATTTGCAGTGCGCTGAGGAGGATTGTAACTTTGCCATTTGCGCCGATGGCTTCCTCTTTTCTCGTCCTTTCTCCAATCGTCCACCACCTGCCTTTGAATCAGACAAGCAGGCATATGTCATAGGCACCTCTCAATACGCCACATACTTGCTCATACAGGATGATTGGCTTGACATGCAAAAGACACTACAGAACCGTTATCAATCATATGTCATTCCTGGCCCTGTTTTGGTTGAGGATCCGGTGGAAGCTGCGCGTCTGCAGCTGGAGGCGAGCCAGGTGCTGCCTGCAGAGACATCGCTCACATTGCACTCCGGGAAGCGGGCGAAGACGCTGCGGAACAAAACGGACAAGAAGCGCACCTGTCCGCCCATCAACCCCATTCCGGAGGCCTCCGACACTGCCTCCACCAATGGTCACAACCTCCCATCTGCCTCCACACCCCTTCCTTCCACGACGCCTGACACTCAGGCTGGCTGGTGGACAGATGAGGAGGCGGAGCCGGCATCAGCAACGGCCAATGGCTGCATCGCCTCTCAGATCAAGGCTGGAGAGGAAGACGATGAGGACGTGGCCCTGGCGGCCTTCTGCCAACGCGCATACGACCCCGACCTGCCACCCTCCCCGTCACCTCCTACACACAACCTGCCATCCCCTTCTGGTGATTCCACCACTCCATCCCTCTCTTCTTCCACCCTCACTGAACTCTCCTTGACTGCAAAAGGGCAAGAGGACGAAGAGGAGGAGGAAACGCTGAGTGGTCCGCTGGAGGGTTTGGTGAAGACGATGCCCGCGTCTCCGGTGCATATGGTGAAGAACATGGACACGGTGATGGAGCCGTCCTCCAAGCCACCCATCACCAGCCCACAGACGGAGGAGACCATGGACCACCAACCATCCCAGTCCACCACTCCACCCCCTGCTGCACCGCCGCATCAGGGGGCTATCATCCCTTCCCCAACATCCCCTCCTACTCCTGTGGCGGAAGTACAGCCCGGCTCGGCTAAAATTTGTCAAAATGGCACCACCTCCTCCTCAAGCTAGGGATGCCCAATTAACTTCATTTTTTTCAGGGTTTGTACTACTATATCTCAATTTTTTTTTGACAAAGTTTGACAGCAAACGAGCAAGGTATAGTGCCATAGCGGAAGATTTAGTATTGTCACTTCGAAAATTGATAATTCAAAAAATAAATTGTTCAGAATTATGATAAACTTCATATGTAGAGAGTAAAAAATGAAAAGCATGCAAACATTTGTAGATTAATGCTCAATGAATCCTCCTTTGACCATTTTTATCAGCTTGACACGAGAGAGAACGGCATGGGCAGCCTGTTGAAGCATCTGCATTGGGGGGCATTCCACTCATTTTGAAAGGCTCTCGTGAAGACTGGGCAGGGGCTTGCGGTTGACGCAGGCTTCGAAGTCAACCCAGATGGTGCAGTCGAGGGGATTCGCATCTGGATAACTCTGTGTCCTTTCCCTAGGCTAGATTAGGTCGTTGTGTGGGGCTGGAACCAGTCCACATAGACATTTAGATGTGTGGGCTCCAACTTTGTTGGAAAGCCCACTGCCGACCAGACAAGAGACGGTGTCCCAGGCCCTTGACTTTCTTCTCGAGGATGCGGCTGATGTACTCTTGGCGGTTGATCTGCACACCTCGTGATATCAGCACCAGCCGCGTCTGCCCTCTCCCCAAAATCCCACCCGAGACCATGATATGCAATGGTCATGATTTGTGGAAGTGCAAATCATTGGATCAATTCATAAGAAATGCATGGTTCGACGGCCCACCTCAAAGCAAAGTGCCAGGTTGGGGATGGAGAGTGTGGGATCTTTCATGATCAAGTATTCCTTTTTCTTCACCAGCGCAAGCTTCCGGCTGATTTCCTATGTCCCGGGGTGCATTGGCAAAGCTTGCTCCAGGCTGTACGTTTCCATGTTTGAGGGCGATGTTGTGGACAGTCTGTCGGCTATGCTGCTTCTGCCAAAGTGCTCGACAGATTTAGGCATGGTGTTGCCCTGCTTGATGGAGGCACACAATGTCAGATTTCATTGCTCTGGATACCAGTGAGTTTGAGTTTCAATGCTTTCAATGCTTCATACCATGCTAGCAAAGCGATACTTCTACCAAAGACTAAGTATATGATTACCTTTATGCTAGTAAACTGCAACATGTCAAAATGTCAAAAATTCATTTCAAAAATTCATAAAATGCAGGAATTCTGAGAGAAACAGCCTAAGTGAGTGGGACGAGGACGGCCTTGGGGGCTCTGAGCTGATGTCATCATTGGCTGGCCTACTCCCATCATCGCCGTCACAGAACTGCCAGCTACCGATCCTAGGCCAGAGGACAGAGACACCGTCAATAACATCCTGAGCTTGCTCTCCCTCACCCTAGATCGGGCCCACCACCTACCCAGCGTCTAGCCACCACACGCTGCCAGCTCTCCAACCGTCATCTCAGCCCTTTAGACCGCCAAACTCGCCGGCTGTCTCACTGTCACGTACATCCGCTACAGAACACAGACAGAGCCTTGGAGGATGGCTAGTTTACGAACCTCCCAAGGAATTAAAGGATTCCAAATGAGAACGGAAACCTTTCTGTTTGGATGGACGGGGGAACGACAAGACGGAGCACCCTGAGACCCATGGGAAGGCTGAGCGGTAGTGCTCAGAACTCTGCATCACAACCAAGGAACAGGAATTCACAAGGAAGCTCCGGTCACCTGAAAGCTCCCATACTTGGACTGTCGCGAAACCAGAGGGCACTACCCAGCCCCAGCATCTCTTGGATCAACCTACGCTCTTAGGATTCGGATGATGGTTCTCGACCATGCCAGAGGCCAGACTGATTCATGCTGACACTCTTCAGCGACCGTGGTGAAGTAGCTATGGAGAAACCAGAACGCAAGAGCAAAAGGTTGGAAGAAGGAGTACACTGAGGGAACCATCCTCACCACCGACGGCTCCTTCTCACCCGCTCCTGGGGCCAGCACTACTTCAGACACAATCTGCGTGGACGACAACTCCCTCTCCTTGGGAACGAGGAAGATGTTCTGGAACAACGTCTGAAAGGCGATGTTGGCACCCGGCAACTCGTCTCAGTCCACATTTCATGCTCGTCCCGGCCGCCCAACCCTCCGGACAAGTACTCTTTAATTAGGAGGATGAGCTAAGCCCGCTTCGACAACACTCCCATCATCACTCAAGAGGGGAGCCAAGACCGCGGGGTGTACGACGACAGGAAACACAGGAGTTCCTTCAGATGCTACCTCAGGTCCCCAGCAGCCACTAGAAGGACCAGTCGGACTAAGCGACGATCAAGACTGGGGTGATGTCTCGAGAGGCACGTTCACACCAGTGGATGGGAGCTGGATCAGCGGGGCCACGGATGTAGTGGGGCCAAGGAATTCTGAGAGAAACAGCCTAAGTGAGTGGGACAAGGACGGCCTTGGGGGCTCTGAGCTGATGTCATCATTGGCTGGCCTACTCCCATCATCGCCGTCACGGAACTGCCAGCTACCGATCCTAGGCCAGAGGGCGGAGACACCGTCAATAACATCCTGAGCTTGCTCTCCCTCACCCTAGATCGGGCCCACCACCTACCCAGCGTCTAGCCACCACACGCTGCCGTCTCTCCAACTGTCATCTCAGCCCTTTAGACCGCCAAACTCGCCGGCTGTCTCACTGTCACGTACATCTGCTACAGAACACAGACAGAGCTTTGGAGGATGGCTAGTTTACGAACCTATCCCCCCGTAAACGCCTCGACCAGATCCGGAGCAGTGATTAGCTCACCCACTGGATCCGAGCATCTGGCAGTGTCGAGGGGATCGAAGATAATCATGGCTGGCCAGTATTGCCCCCGCCGCCTCCGACGACTCCGCTCTCAGCACTTTGCCCTTATCAGAGTTGAACCTTAACGGAGGTCTGATGACAAACCGGCAGTTGAATTGCATCAATCGACCTGGTGGAACAACCACCTCTGGTCTCAACGTCCTTCCCCCAGCTAGATCTGACTGACCTCAACCTCGGCTGTGATGACAGTCCATCCTCACAGGCTGGACGGAGGTCTAGGAGCGAGACCGGACAACTGGCTCCACCAACCAGGACACGGAGCCTGACATGAAGCTCAGCTAGTCAAGAATAGCTACGCTGGGAGGGATCTACTGATGGGGATGGACCTTCTTCCCTACTCCCTGCCTTCCTCGATCCTGGCCTGTATCATCAGCTCCAGCAAGTTCGGACGAAAGGAGAGGACGAAGTCTGGCTCCGTGTACATCCGCTTCTGCATCGGTCTTCATGATCAGCTCCGACGAGTCGGAATGGATGGAGGTCCAGACGTATGGCTCCACCCACCTCCGCCTCTATGCTCTAGCCCAGACTGTCGGCCGCCTCCGCAATGGCGTCTGCAACAGCCAGCCTAGACGACAGTTCAGCCTCCGTGGCATTTGCCATCTCGCCCACCATCAACTCGGACGAAGCTGGAACTTGCTCGCACTCACTTCCGACGGCCTATAGCAATCACGCTACTATCCTGAACAGGCGATGATTTCCCCCTCCCTAGTAGTGTCGTACTGCTTGTAGTTTAGATCTGAGGTCCCATTCCTCTGCCTGCTCTAGATGATTGGTGATTCCCTTCCACCTCTTCCTGGCTGCCCGCGGGTGCGCTGTGGCGTTTCCAAGCCAGTTTCGTTGACCTTGAGCCAATGCGGCGGGCAGAGCGGTGCCTAGTTCATTCTGTCTATAAACTCGCTTCCTATTCCATCCACTTTCTCCCTTCGGTGCACGATGAAAGAGATCCTCGCTACGTTACTGCTGTAATTCACCACATTTGGCTTAAGTTGTTAACCTTGTATTAAATCACATTTAGTGACAGCCCTTCGGAAATGGTTTTCAAATGCTCTGGGACCGTTTTCACCCATAAGACCTTTCTAAAATTTTATTACCTTTGAAGAAAAAAAGTTTGCCAAAACCCGTTAAGAAATTGCCCTTTTTTGTCATGCTACATTTTTCAACATTTCAACCCAAAAATGTAATGTTTTAAATGCTCCGGGTCTGGTTCCACCCCTCCAGATAATCCTAAAATATGATTGTCTTTTAAGAAAAGTTTATTAAGATCCGTGTAATTGTGGCAAGATTTTAAAATGGAAGAGTATTATTAAATAACAAGAATTACATAAATAAAACATAAACAACTAAAATAATTAAATTATTTATGCACTTACATTATGGATGAATATGAGGATGAATAGGAAGAGGATGGTGAAAAAGAAGTCGATGATAATGTATTTTTGGCAAATTCAATTTCTTGATCACTACCAAAAAGAAAACCTGAAGTTGATTATGGAATGTTATCCGTGTATGCTCCTGCTTCTCTTGTCATTTTTATCATAGGGGCGATTGGTTCAAGGGTTTTTGCTACTAGATATGATTTTTGGCTAGTCATTGGTGCATTTATGGGTGTTATATTTATTGTAACTGGTGTAGTGGCATCCGATGTGGAGTTTTGTGTGTCGTTTGTAAAAAATTGTCCCTCCAGCTTAATGTGCTGTGTTTTGTTCCTGCACAGCAAAACATCAGCAGCAAAATAAATGCAATCAACACTAACAATGCAACTAAGACTATTAAAAGAATGATCCACCAGCTAAGTTTGGCATTTTGATACTGTTGAGATGGACTGGGTGTTGGCTTTTTGTTATTCAATGTTGGAATTGACAAAGATGTCTGAGTTGGACTTATTTTGTTTTGGACATTTGGAGAGCTGGATACTGATGTTGTCTGTAGTTTGTTAATGACAGATTCAGTCGTATATGATGTATATGTACGTGTGCAGTGTGATGAGATTGGTCTAGTCCTACCTTGAAACTTTGATACATGTTGGTCAGCATGGTCTTTAAGATTAGATGGATATTGGCCCTGTTGGTAATTTCCAGAGTTTATAGACAACCATGGGTTGTTCAGTTCGTATCTATGTGATTTACAATTGTGTTTTAATTCCAAATTTTTTCTTGCATCAACTGCATCTTTGTCTAGCTGATTCATAATAAATCCAATCTTGCCATCCCATATGCCTGCATCTACATCAGGATTTGCAATTAGTTAGAAAGTTGTCATGCTTAAATGATTGTTGCAGACTTTTATAATATCTGAGTATGTTTTGGAGCATTGGTGTTTAGATCAAAACTCAATACAATAAGATTGTGAAAATGTCCAATGGGCAAGGCTTTGTGACATTGGTCCCAGATAACTTTGTACAGATCAGCACAATCATTTGTTGGAGAATGCTTTACCCGTTGGTGAGTTGTTTCTTTTTTCTCCTGCAATTCCTCAGTAAATAGATTGTTTACATTATAACTTTCATGCCAAGTTTAAATTAAAATTGGAAACATTATACAATGATTTTGTTTCTGACAAATACATCAAAAAATCGTTTGTAGCTGCAATTATATTGCTATAATACGTGTCTTTACTAAAATGACAGATGATATATAGTGAGCAGGAGAATGGTCCTAATCCTATTACACAAGGGGTCAGCTACTCCCTTTGTAGATCATGCCAATGACAGGAAAG
The DNA here is from genome assembly GCA_030248095.1 of Ptycholaimellus sp. GST1_10. Taxonomy (NCBI): domain Eukaryota; kingdom Metazoa; phylum Nematoda; class Chromadorea; order Chromadorida; family Chromadoridae; genus Ptycholaimellus; species Ptycholaimellus sp. GST1_10. Next base: position 7,257 of record JASANA010003910.1, read on the forward strand.
TTGCATTGCTAAGCAGGTGATGACAGATTTAGATATTGAACTAAATGATCGATTTGCCACAAATCTTCCTTCCAATCTTCCAATCATAGCCACGTAAACACTGCATCATGGCCTTACCAGCCACTACACAGCATGACAGGCTCAAAGAACAAAAAATATCCAATCACCTTTAGAGGTCAATGCATGTCAATCGCATAGCCTAGACAACACTGACTTAACCGTGCAAGAAATAATAAATTTTTCAAAAAGTCCTTTTCGCAACTTCAAGATGTCACCATGACAGATGTACATGCCAAAAATCAACTGATTTCATTGAAAAACCATCGATTTATAAATGTTCAAATTTTTGAAACATCAAGATTTTTGGTTTTGACCTAAATCGGGAAAAAAATAAATATTTCTGAAAATCCTTTTGCCAGCTTCAAGAAATCGCATCACCGGATATACCTGCCAAAAATCAGCTGATGTCATTGTAAAACCAGTGATTTATGATTTTTGGTGCTTTGAAACATCAAAAAGTTGAGTTTTAGGCGAAAAACGCAAAATTACGTCAAGCACCAAAAATGGCCTGGAGATACCACCCAGACGGACCTTCATGCAAAAAATCAGCCAATTTCGTTGAAAAACCACGGAGGCCCGCCCCCGGAATGACATATATATATATACTAGTAATATTAGTCAGTGGCCGCGCTTCGCGTGGCCACCCATCTCATTTATTTAATTTTTCTTTTCTTTCCATCCATTTCATTTCATTACGCGCGGCCACCTTCTGTTAAAAGTATCTTAAACAGTTACACCATCCAACAGTAATTTCAACAGTTATTTCCAGATTTACCCATCTAAAAAAATACAAATTATGTGTAAAATAGAGAAAATTCTAAAATACTTTATGGCATTTGTGCCAACGGTCATAAAGGTTCAAAAAGCTCAAGAGATAACGCATGAGCACAAAGCCACCGCATTACGCATTGTAAGCTACCATGCTTAACCTTGACCTTGCCTTGAAAAATTACTTGATTCATTCCAAATACATCAGGCTCCTGGGTAAGTCAAAAATCGAAAAATTGACATCAGTCAATTCATTTTTTTTTCAAAAATTTTACAAAACACATTGAAAATTAACCAATGGATTTTAAGCAGAACTGTTGTAGCTTTAATTTAAAAAAAAGTCCGACAGAAAAAGTTAAAAAATGGAGGAGCTATGAAGTTTCAAAGTCAAAAAATGGCCAAAAATGGCAAAAATCGGCACGTTTTCAATTATTTCATGTTTTTAAATTTTTCCATGCATGGAGCACCCCAAAAAATAGTGCATAACTCGTCAAGAGCCATACATAGAGCTATCATATGTCACTATCAGTAAAGAATCCAGGTAGCCCAAAGACCCCTCCCAAAATGGCATCACCCGTATTATATAAGATATATATATGCGGAAAGATGGACGCAAAAATGGGGTAACTGCTTAAGCTGGCCTTGGCCGCCCGCCGCTTCGGGCAGGGTGCCAGAGCTCCTCCGGCCTCCGGGCACGGGTGCTACAGCCCCTACGCTTCGCCTAGCATGCTTCGCATGCTAGGCTATGCTCCGGGGCTTCCGCACCCATGCCCTCCGGCCTACGGAGCTCTGACTGCCCTGCCCTCCGCGGCAGGCGGCCTGCGGCCGCGCAAAAATTGACAATCCACATATATATATATATATATATATATATACAACGGGCAAATTCTCAACGGACAGATATGCACACCTTGTCCTTGTGGCGCTGAGGCAGCTCTGGCATGGCAGGTTCTCTTACATGCTGCAGTCTTGACAGCTCGGAAAATGGGGTCCCGGCCTCCTGTCGCGCTTCATCTGCATTCTCAGGACCTGGCTCTTGCCACGGAGCTCAGCCAGCAACGGGTGCCGTGCTGGTGCGAACTGGTCTGGGAGCTTCTCTGGGTGCAGAATGGGAGGATAGTTGTCTGGGGCGCTGGCGGTGTAGATCGGGAGGATGTTGTCAAAAGGGACCTGGAACTGCGTCTGTCTGCAGAGAGCTACTTGACTGGTAGTGCTGGGGTGAGAGGGGTCCTGCGATGGTTGGTTCGCAACCCCTCCTTGATTATGGTGATGAGGGCTTTGTGCATGTTGTCCCAGGCTCCTCTCCGGAGGGGCTTCTTCCCTGTAGCGGAGCGCCTAGGTGATGTGCTCGGTGGCGTCTGTGATCTGCAGGCTGAAGTTGTAGATGCATGGAATGAGGACCGACTGCGCGGGGAGAGTCCAGAAGCCCAGGTGCGTCGGCAGGTTGGCTTGCTCGTTTTCCTTGTTCTTGTGGTACAAGAGTCACTGAGTCTTTATGTTAAATGGTTACATCTCATATGCTTACTATCCATGAAAGCTATAAATTGGTCAGAGTGTGGCCATATCACCCTTTTATGTTGCTGTAATTGCATGGTAAGCAATATCATGTCTAAAGCGGTGAAATAGTAAAATAGTAAAATTATGTGAAATAGGACTGACATAGGTGGTATGATGATTTACATGGAAGAAATTTAAGAAATTTTACTTTTTCTGCAATTTATTTGTGAAGAGTAAATATATTTTAAAACAAATTTAGCACAATGTTACTGGATATTGGATCTGAATTCATACCAATTTTCAGCTTGCTATGATCATTTATAGAAGAGTAATCAGCATTTAAAAAAAGGCGAGAGACTCACGTGCCCCCCGGTAGTTGCCGGAGTGATGGGAGGTGAGGGTGAGAATGCGGTTCTGCGTCGTGGCTGGGTCAGTGGAGCTGCATTGAGACGGCAGTACCAGTGTTTCAGTGACCTTGCTGGCGTAAGAGAGGAAAGTTGCGCCACATATGCAGTGGTACTTGGGTCCAGCTGTCCCTGCGAAATGGTCATGGGTGTTGAGGTGAAGGGCGTGAAGCAGCAGGATCAGGTTCTCCGGAGTCTCTGGAATGCACGAATCCCGTCTTTGAGAGTCACGTCTGCTCCCATCCCAGAGGAGGACCTGGCGGTCAGGGGATGATGCGCCACTGCTGTAGCTCTACCTCTCCTGGGGCTCTGCGGGACATAGCGGATGAATGTACTCCAGGGAGGTACTTGAACTGGTGGATGATCTGGGCCTTGACGCTGTTGTTGGGAGATCGCACCAGCGGCTCTGATCTTGGCTGAAGAGGCCACATCTTCGTGTTCCTCTGTGACGCCCTCATCGTCCACTCTTATTTTCCTCCCCTGATCTCTTACTGCGCCGTCTTTGTTCTCCTTGGCCCCGTCTTCCTCAGCAGCCTTCACTGTCTCCGTCTCCTGCCACAGCTTCTTGTGCCATCCCCATCTCCTTCGCGTCATTCTCAGGATCTGCCATAGCCTTCGGACTTTTCCGCGTCTCCATTCACCAGTTGCTTTGAACTCTTTCTCCATCATACTCGATGGATCCCATCATCTTCTCCGTCTCTTACAGTGGCGATGGCATCTTCG
>JASANA010003912.1:0-15007 GCA_030248095.1 Ptycholaimellus sp. GST1_10
GCAGCTATGGGTAAACGCAAAATAAAACGAGATTTTCCGTTTACATCCATTTACGTTGAGTTTGCCCATTTTTTACTACCATTTGCGTGCATGTAGTTTTCCATGCGTTTAGTGAGATTTTCTAGTTCCATATGTTTACGTTTACAAGTTGCATTTACCCATGATACGTTTTTCCTTTTTTCGAAACTGGAGCTTTTCTGGGAGACTTGAAGCAGAGAACATGACAGTTTGAGACCAAACAACAATGTCAAAAGAAGGACAATGCTAGCTACAGGCCTACAGCTCTCGAGCAAGATGAATATTGGCCTGAAGAACTAATTCAGCCTGGACAGAATGTTCGGAGAGGCGATTCCTCCGGCCATTCAACGTGAGACCCATCAGGGAAAAGATACGCTCAGCATCGGAAGAGGAACTTGGCAAAGACAGGATAGAGATAGCGAGGTTTCGTAGGATGTTGCCCTTTGCCGTGATGGACACTCGCTCTGCGGTCATCCGCATCTCCTGCTGCCCAGTCCACCACTTCAGAGGGCTGGAGCCTGCATTCTCCTCTACCTGAGTTTGTGAGGTTTCACAGTCCCTATAGGAATGGTGGTGCTTGCTGCTAGTGCAATCACTGATTGCAAGAATAACCATGTCAAATAAGAAAAAGCAGAAAAACCTTTGTCAGTCTCTGAAGGAGAGAAGTTGGTGGAGTCGTAGAGTTGCAGGAGGGCCTTGGCGCGGTTCATGGCGGATTCCTGGCGTTGCAGGTTCGGCGCCAGTGCTCCTTCATCCTCCAGGCTCTCCCCGTCGGGTTCCTCCATGGAACGTGGCGTCTCTGACAGGTCGTCGGGCATGGCTGGGGCAAACAGGGCATCGAAGTCGGAGAGGGCCAGGGGCAGGGACTCCTGCTGGGCGCTGCTTGTCCCTTCTCCGTCCTCGTTGTTGAGTCGCCGCTTCTTGGGCGCCGAGGGGCACTGCTTGCCAGAGTCGGGCAGGAGGGCGAGGTCAATGTCCTTGAACTGCTCCGCTATCTCGGACTCCAGTAGGTCCTCGATGTGTCGGCGGGCAGCTGCCTTGACGCTGGTTGACAGGCTGTCGCGCTGACGCGGATCCAGGTAGGATGCTGCTGCTGGAAGGGGGTCGAATTCTGGCCGTCGCGGGTCCAGGAACTCGGCAAAGCGCTGGCGAATGTTGTCCTGGATGCGCGACAGCCAGGCCTTGATGTACTGGTTCGTCCCCGGGCGGACGGCGATGGCCTTCATCTGGTGGATGAGCCAATGGGTGTCGTGGATGACAGTGGAGAGGCTTGTGCCGGATTCGTGCTTCATGCGAACGGTGTCGAAGAGCAGTAGAACCTCCTCGATGGCGCTGAGGAGACTCCACTCCGAGGCCGAGAAGTTGCTGACCTTGATCTGGCGCTCTCGGATAACCTCCTGGATGAACCCTTTGTTGCGGACAAGGGAGGACACCATGCGCATATCTCCAGACCATCGCACAACGATCCGGGCAATGAGTGTAGTCCCTCCTTTGGCCTTCACGTATTCTCCTCCTTCAATGTACGTTTGCACTTACATTTGAATTTACATGTTCCACTAGACTAGAAAAGGTACCTGTCTTGCCACGGAACAGGGCCACTAGTCGAGCAGCGCCGCGGAGCATCTTGTCGATGGTTGCCGTCTGGGCAATGGAGTTGCGTAGGATGAGATTGATGCGGTGCAGGAAACACCACCAGCGCACCAAGGCCCACTCTTCCTCGGCTGCTTCAGCTGCCATCTCGGACGCTGCGGTAGGCGGCTCTTCCTGGACGATGTTGGCGTAGAGTTGCTCTGCCAGCTCGACGATCTCTTCCTCGTCGTCCTCCGGCTCCAGGCCCAGTTCGTCGTAGAGGATGAGGTCGTCTCCGCGGGTGTAGACGTCGCGCTCTTCAGCAGACTCCTCGTCCGACTCTGCAGCCTCCTCAGGTTCTGCACGAGCTCGAGCCTTTTCCTCCAGTTTGCTGAACTCTGCCGCCAGGTACTTTTTGAAGCCAGCTGTCAGGTTCGACCCGCCATCCGACACAACCTAGGTGACACCTGATGAGCTTATGAAAGTTTTGGAAAAGGAAAAGGTAACCTTCCACAGCTGCTCCTTTTTGAGGCCAAGGATGTTGGTCCATAGGTCGGCGAGGCTGGCCATGACGTTCTGTGCGGTGGCAGGCGGTGGAGAAATGATGGGCGGTAGGGTGAGGAACTCTGCGGCGCCCTTCTGCTCGTTACAACTCCAAACACCCGCTCCAAGCCAATGGCTTCCAGACCTGAAATAAAATGCATGGAAATATGCGTTTACATTTGCATGATGGGCAAAATGAACAGGCTGGTCCAAAGATCCATCACTAGAGTGAGCCGAGGCTTGTTTGTCAGGCGGGCCTTCAGGAGCTCGATTACCTGCTCCCCCTTCTCGTGGCAGCGCTTGGCCAGTGTCTTCCGAGTAGGAATGGGGAAGGATGGATCCAACGAGTGTATGAAGTTGCGGAAAAACTCGTTGTCCAGCACAGAATACGCCTAAAGGGATAGGATAGTGCTGAACGGCAGTGGGTAAGGGCAATAAATGTGACAGACCTGAGTTTTGCTGGTGGCGGTCCACATTGTTAGCCAGTGAGAGATGCGCTTGTATTCAGGAGAGTTGCGGGCCATCGTCCTTCCCTGATCCCGTACGTAGCGCTCCATGAAGGTTGGCCCTGGAGGCTTGTCCTCAGCCCTTTTCTTACTCGCCTCTTTGCTGGACTCTGCAACTGAGGCTTTTCTTAGAATATAATGAACATATTGGTCAAAGAACTTTCGTAGGCAGTGCGCAGATTTTCCCATTCCTCTGGCCAGTCTCCAGCATGCTTGGTCTTGAAATGGCTGATGAGGTTGTTGATGACGCCTTTCTTCTCATGTTTGCAGCGTCCCCCAGCCTTGAACGGTGTGTGGCAGAAGACGACGCCGTGTGGCTTTGTGCCAATCCATCCTTTGGGCAGAGCTGACCATGCCGCGTTTTTTTATCCACCCCCATTTCACAGGTGCTCTACAACACCTCTAAGAGTGTGCAGAAAATGCGTAATCCTAAGCCAACCTCATTCAGGGGTGTAGATAAAAGCTGCGCAGTTTGTGTACTCGCAGCAAAAGCGTCCACAGCTTCTTTCATTGAAAATTTAATTTTTACTGGCCCAGCACTAAACTCCACCGCCAACGCCATCAAAAGGCTGCGCAAGATATCTTCATACATTTTTCTGGAGTGAGGATTCAGAGGCAGAAGGGTGAGGAAAGCCATAATCACACAAAAGGTGTCAGCCATGGGAGTGACCTTGTCAGCTGGGACCAGAAAACGGCACCTTCTCTTCTCTTCTCACCTGTGTGTAGAACTGGGGCTAAACGTATCATGGGTAAATGCAAAAATTCAAGTTTTGCATCTATTTACTTTGCGTTTTTTACCATTTTTAAAATGATACGTTTTTTTCCATGCGTTGCTTTTTTCCGTTTCGTGATGCAAAATGAGGATACGTTTACGTATACGTTTTCCGTTCGTCCCGTTTACGTTTACCCATCACTGGTCTGTTGTAGCTGAAAGTGATCAGTAGCGGGAAGCCTCACTGGACGCACCCCAGACGCAAGTTCAATCACAGCCAACATGTCCACCCTGCCACCCAACTCTGTCTCACAGTGCTACCGCTGCCAGAAGACCTTCAACCTGGTTGACCGACTGGCCTGCGACCAATGCGGATGAGACCAATGCCCGGCCTGCGCTCAAGAAGACTTGAGCCTGCTCTTTGGATCGAGGGATGCAGTACGAGTCATGACCATCTGCCACCATCTTCTAGATAGGAGCTCCGCCTCCTATCAGTGTCCGGCATGCGCTCCTAACAACAACGCGTCATTGTGTTCCGTCATGGAACAGCTCGTTGCACAAGGAGTTTTCCACCTGACGAACCTAGACATCCTGCTCACTGGCGAGGAGAACGGCGATCGTGGGAAACAGTTCCTCGCTGCATGCCATGTCCTCAACAATGAGGCATGCGCCCTACTGGGCTACCACAGAGATCGTCCCCCACCGGAAGCCATCGTGATCAACTCCAAGACAAGCGACGCCTTCCGCATGGACACGAACTCCAGTCACAGCAACGGAACTCCCATCGCGGCAATGGAGGATGGGCCAACGGATGCTAATGCCGATGATCAACCATGGCCCGACCCACCAGCACCCATGTGTCAAGCCTACACCAATTGGAGCCACACATCGCAAGCCGTCACTCAAGTGGAAGCCCAACTGGACAGCCTCTCCCAGGACGACCCCCGATGCCCAGAACTCCAACTACACTACCAACTACTATTGACCACGCGATGTCAACTGCAAGCGACCGCAGAGGCAACGGCAGCTGCCAACGGCATCACAGGGTTCATCCCTCCAGCAAACAGGTGGCCGGGGGAGGGACAGTACCCATCGTACCCATCGTACATGGCCCCGTCTGCCCCCTTCCTTCAACAACAACGACTGCTACCTCCTCCGCGGCCACCACAGGACCCCACCCCTCAACAAGGACTTCCCCAAGTCCAGCCCCAAGGAGCACCGACAATGAACCCACGACAGCCATGGCTCCACCCTCAGACACCTGGAGCCATGCACACAATGGGGAATCTGCTGTCAATGGGCCACCAGTCTACTGTTGACTCCGGAGCAGTAGAGGGAGAAGTGGTTCCCAACATCCTACCACTGATAGGATTGCCAACTCCAGCTTATAGTGCAGTGCCAGTCAGAGCACTCACCTTTCCGCATGAAGAGAACATCAGAGCGATGTCGTACTGAGTTCAACCTACCCCAGGAACCATCCTCCGCCCATACGGCAATGGAACCCCGGTCCTCGTGCACCCACCCCCACACATTGCTGCACCCAACCAATCGCCCAGGACCTTCATCCCACATCCAGCCTACCCATCTCCACCCAGACGGATTTCTTCCCTTCCCCCACACCCACAAGTCCAACCTAGGGTTCCGGACAACCTACGACGTTCCTTCCAGCAGTATAGCTCCCCATTCCTAGTGGCGGAACCGGATGTCTCAGTTGCCAGCATGCTACGTCACTTACCTCAACTCACGCCTGGCCCACCCTCTTACCAGAGAGCCCTGATCTGCCCAAGGGCGGCTCCCATGCCTCCACACTACGAGGGAGAGGCCATGAGAACCCAGACCCTCATGGAACATCTACGTCCGGGAACCTTCAACGAATTGATCACTCAGCAAGAGACTGCCACTGGAGAAGCAAATGCTGATCATCAGCCTGAGGGCAGAGGGCCGGACGGACCGGTGGGACGCCAACTTCTGGGACAACTGCGCTCAACGTTGGCGAACCCTGAAGAGGAGCACTCTCAGCGTTCCCGACGAGCCACGACGGAACCGCGAGGCCTGAGCCCGAGAGGCAGAGCGCAAGACCCATTTTGGCGAGCTTGACTACCTGAGCTGAATCATGCCCCCCGACCCACATGACTGCAACCTGACTACCGGAGCGTCTTAGCCGACCACCACAGAGCTGTCAGCCAGCAGAGGCCCCCTCTCTTCCGAGAAGACACAGCTGTGGGTTTTGCCCGCGATGTCTACATTCCAACAACCCTGCGCCCCCCACACCCATCTTCCGAGGAAGTCATGGCTGACTTCCTACGCGCGGATTCCACTGGCATGGCCCTATCCTACCCAGACCGTGGTGCAGCAGGGTTCCGACCAGGAGTGGGAATACGCTCCGAGAGACCACCATCCCTGGGTCCCGTCCGACCTGCAGAGAGAACAGCTCGAGACACAATCTCACGGCCACACTCCGCAGCAGTGCAGATGGAACAAAATCAGCAGGCGCCTGAAGCCGGATTAGACTCCCACGTGCTGGTCCTCCCAGAGCGCCGAGCAGGACCAACAGTACGCCTTCAAACAAACCCAACGTCCAATGACCTGACCGGACTGATTCCCCAACCCCAGACCTGCCCGCCATGCCACAGGGACAACTACCTCCCAGCCTGCCAGCAGGATGACAGTACCCAACCGAGTACCCACCCACAACACCAGAACCGACCCCAACCACGGAGCATCTCGCCAGTCGCCCTGGTTTGGGCTACCCATGCAACTCGCTTCGGCACCAACCTCATCCGTCGCAGATCAATCGGCAGCAGAGACAAGCATTGGCAGTCAAGAGACACTCTTGACGCGAGGTCAAATGACAGCGGAGACGAGCAATGGCAATGGAGCGACATTCTCAACCCCGGATCTTCACCACCTTGGTGACACACTAACTCGTCCCAACCGAGGAAACCCAAAGCTGACCCCATCATGCTCACATTCAGGGTGCTCCTTCACTCCTATGACTGAACGAGGAATGCTGACATGAACTGCATCCTCGACTCCGGATCTCAGATGACCATCATCTCCAACCATGTCGCCAGACGATTGGCCCTGGAGACACGAGAGGTGAAGAGAATCAGCACTGGAAGTTTCGGATGTAGAGAACAGCAGAGGATCAGGATGCGGAAAGTTACACTCAACCTTCTGACGCCCAGTGGATTTGAGTTTAGCATGGATGCCTGGACTCCAGATGGCGAGATCTGTCCTCCCCTCCTCCTAGAGCCATCACTCCATGAGGAGGAATGGGACCGGATCCATCACAGACATCCCAATCTGCTGAATATGCCTCCACGAAGGACAAGACGTGAAATGCACGTTGATATCCTATTCGGGCAGGACGTCACGTCCTTTGTCATCACCAGTGCCGCGCATAGGAGCTTTGCAATCTGCCCAGGTCTCTTCATCTTCCCTAGTCCCTTCAGCCCCCTCCTCATGGGAAACGCCAACTCACCATTCACGATCGGAGACGGCCATCATCAGAGGAGGACCGTTTTGATGAATGGAGCTGGGGGAGGTGGGGAAGGGGAAGAAGAAGGAGAAGGACCCGGACCAAGGAAGAGACACCGCCCGAGTTGTGAATGAGGAGCAGACTTTCCCCTCACTCGCTGATGACTGAGAGAAGTACTCAACAACCCATCCGACCCCCTCACGAAACACGAAGCATCGAGAGAGAAACTAACGGCTCTAGAGCGAGACCTGAATCGATGCCATTACCACATCGATGAGGATATCTATGAGCCACTACACCGTTTCATCTGGACCGAGATGGTGGAAGCCAGAAACCACATCAAGCAAGGATTCACTGGGGAGAGTAGCATGAACTGATCAACCACTGTTACTGCTGGCCAGGAAGATGCACCCCAGGGCATTAACACAACATTGCCCTCCCTGAGCGTGCTCATGATGGGAGCAAACTGGAGCAAGATCGAGACGGAATTCTCGATCGCCGACCTCATGAGTGACGACGACCTGGGAAGGACGATTCAGGAACTGAACCTAGGAGGAGCGGTGGGGGAACTGCCAACCGGAGCCCTCCCGGAACCACCAAAGGAGACAGGGGAGGAAGAACCGACTTCTGAAATCGAGATCCTGGAGGAGAGGATAGTGACTAAGCCCAAATCACCAAGACGGAAGAAGACACCCTGGAAGATACAATACCTCATAGACCTACTAAGTTGTGAAGCGCTGGAGTACTACATGCCGTGTCCGGTGATGGGTGAGGATCATCTACCCATGAACCGAGTCTTCCAGGTTGGAACCTTGGAAGCCACACTCCCCCTAGCACACCTCCACACGCCCATGGAACATGACTATGTCACTCCCCTACCTCAAGTAAGACAGATGAGGATGCTCAAGGGCTTTAAGAATGCCGACACTGTCTACCTCATGGTCGTCACCTACCATCAGATCTTCATGCAGTGTCTACAACAGAGTCGGAGACTCAAGGTCCTCAAGCTGCGCATCATATCACAAACGATCTGGAATGCCCTGCCTCCCAAAATAGAAGGAGTAGCAGCATGGGAGGGAACTCTTGGGCGCCTTCCGAAACCAAACGTGAGATGGATGACAATCGGCTCTGGCCTCTCCGTAGCAGACGTAGTGACGCGAGCCCCCAGATTGGAGAAGCTGACGATTCACGGTTGCACACAGTTTGATGCCAAGGACTGGGCCGCCCTCGCTCAACTATCCCGGCTACAAACCCTTCACATCGACTTGGAGGCAGCCAAGGACGTCGTTCTGGAGACGAGCTGGAGCCTGCCTCTACCCCAACTGCAAAGCCTGACTTTCAACAGGCACACGACCATCCGAATGCTGGACCTAAGGAGACTCACTCCCAACCTCAGAGTCCTCTCCCTACCTCGGCTCACCTCAGCCGGACCCAGGGAGGGGGCAGGGAGAGGGAGACAGTGGGCAGGAGCGTGGGACATGCTACCGGCCAGGCTAGCCATCCTGGACATCCAGACGCGAGGAACCGAAACACTGCCATGGGATGTGCCAATGGGATCAATTCCACTGACGGAGCTCAAAAGGCTGCTGATAATTGGTCCCTTTGTGGGTCTGAGCATTCTGACCCCTAAGCTCATCGTGGCTATGACGGCAGACATTGAGGATCTGCCCACGACCGTCACAAAGGTGCAATACGTGGGACATGCGTCCACGGAAGCATCGCCGACACTGCCATGACGGCTCTTGCGCTTCCCTGCATTGACCCACCTTGCCTTGTTGGACCTACAAGGCCTGGAGATGGAAGCGACTGATCGACTCTTCATCCTGTCACAACTAACATGGGTCACTCACCTCCTGATGGATCAAGATGCCTGGCGCTCCTTCTTAGTCGTGACCCCAGTGGATGAGAACCTACTGGGAGGAGGGCTCCTTCCAGGACTTCCACCACCAGACCTGAGACAACTGCGACTCCACTGGACTCCCCACCTCCTCTATCCAAGAAGGGAGATGGTCCCAGCGGCCAAGGAGGACATTGGCCAACTCGCCCGCCTGCTGAGTCGAGTGGATTTCCCATTCGTCTTGGAGCTATTTGACGAGAACGGGATGAAGGCGAAGGGCTACACGCTTCAGATGAGGACTCTGATCGAGGAAGTAAGGAGGAGGCAACGGGAAGTAGAGCCTCGCTCAGGCAGCCGCCTTCGCGTCATCGAAGGGCAACTCACCCCGGAGCACTGGCACTATGAATTCCAGACCATCCCACCGGAGGAATACCGGAGAAGGAGGTCGGCATGTCAGCAAGCTCGACGGAGGGAGTTGAGAGAAAGACGAGAGGCCCAGAAGCGAGACGCAGGGGAACCAAAGGAAGAGAGGAAAGACCCCCCTCCCCAGACGGGAAACCCACCACGAGGAACGAGAGGGGTGAAGAGGAAACGAGGGGAATGAGTGATGGCCATGATACTGATCGTGATGGGCTTGTTCACTCCGATTGCTGCCAGACCCACCTTCCCGCCCCCCACCACCACTCGTTCAGTCCAAGGCGACGTGGAGGCGCCGTCTCATGGAGTGAAGTATCGAAGAGGCGACTCAGGCACGCAGGCACTCAGGCACGTGAAGTTCCAACTATGCTACCGACACAGCGGGGGAGGTCGACCCTTCCTTCTTCCGGAGCGAACAAGGGATTGCTCCGTCTACAGAAGACCAGCCAAGCACTCACATCACGAGGTGGACTTATGGCTCCCAGCCACCGAAGGACCTAGCATCCCCACTGCGCAGTGCATCTTGGAAGTCATGACAACCACTACGCGATGGGATGGCTTCACTTCCTCCTTGAATTGGGGAATCTCCAACCCTATCGAGAGGATGAGCGTGCCAGCCGATGAATGTGACCACCCATGGACGGAAAGGAAGTTCCGGGGGATGGAACTGGTGCAAATGGACAAGTCCCTCTGGTCCACTAATCAATCCCGGTACCATGAGTGGCACTGCTGCTTCAAGACCCACGTCTACCAGACTGTCAACCTCTACCTTCTCAAAGGGACAGTGTACGCTGGACACCAGGCTCTCAACTCGGACCTCGGATCTCTTCTCCTTCTCTTCTGGGCCTCTCACTACACATTGTGTGGAACGAGCACGCGAAGGAAGGCCAGGAAGTGGAAGGAACGTCTACACTCACTGAACCAGAGTTCGAGCTCGCGAGTGCGCCTCGATCGAGAACCGTCAATGAGCTCTATCCGTCTACTACCCAGCGATCCCAGTACAGCCAGGACGTCACGTACCCTACGAGGCTCTAGGCGATCGGCATGGCCCCATTCCACTACTCCGGCTGTGGTGCCCATGCCACGTTGGCTCTGATGATCCCCCTTCCCTAGTAGTGTCGTACTGCTTGTAGCTTAGATCCGAGGTCCCGTTCCTCTGCCTGCTCTAGATACTTGGTGTGATTCCCTTCCACCTCTTCCTTGTCGCCCGGGTGCGCTGTGGCGTTTCCCAAGCCAGTTTCGGTGACCTTGGGTTGATGAGGCGGGCGGAGAGGTGCCAAGATCATTCTGTCTATAAACCCGCTCCTGTCACCATCCCTTTTCCCTGCTTGGTGCATGACTAAAGAGATCCTCGCTACGTTCCTGCTGCAATGTACCACAGTCAATATATCAAATTAAAAGGTTCTTAAAAAAGTTATTTTTTTTCTGAAGTAAAATTTGTCATGACACCATTCGGTCTACTATTCAACTTTTGAAAAGCAGGGTTTGTCCACAAAAAACCAGAAGGTTCGCATACATGTTTTTATAAGGTATTTGGTACTGTAACCCAGTTTGTATCGTTAGAAGAGCTGATGTGTTAAAAATACCAGTGTGAGTAATGGTTGATATTGCTTGCTGTGTTTGCTTGTACCTTATGAGGTATAAAAGAGCATTCCACAGCTGTTTAAATGGTTGTAATTTTCTTAAACTCTTGTTGGATATGATAGTATACCTTTGCTGATTTCTTTTGGCGTTTGAGACTTTTCGAGCCATAGGCTTTAGCACTAAAAGCATTGCATTCGCTCACCATCTTCAGATTCATAGTTTTGTTTCTCCAACAATTCGCGTTTCCTCCCAAAATGAGAAAGATGCTCTTTTTCGTAATTTTCTATTTGTCATCAGTGAAAACCATTATGTGGCCAAAATTTGTTGATGTGTTGTTTCTTTAGAGCCAATATTTCAGGTATGCGTATGAGATATGCGTAAGTCATTTGCAATGGGCAGGCTTATTTTGGATTAACTCATGCCTGAGGACAAGTTCTATTTACTGGTCATTATTTGAAAACAATAGAAACCCTACACTTGTTCATCAGTAAGCTGATTCAAAATTTCGAGTGATACTTGCTGGTTTAATTTAGCTTCCAACATAGGTCGCAAGGTTCCATACCATTTTTTCCATTGCTACACCCATAGTTACAGTGTATATATGTATGTAAACTTCAAATAAAAATGCATTAAGATAGTGAAAAAATTTATTGCTGGACCCAGTTGTCCAACCATTGCCCGAAGGTCTTAGTGAAGCTTCAAAAATGTTCAGGATAGAAAAACATATTTTATTTATTATTTATTTTATTATTTTCTAAAACGTGTCCCATGAAGAGGCGTAAATACAAAAAGAAATACTATAAACCAATAAAAATAAAACTAACTTTAAGAATTAAAGAATTACTAGCACCTTATTAATTGCATGTTCTAATTTAGTGGCTGTTTTGGTCAAGGTTTGTGAATAAGTTTGCATTGCTAACTGCTATTACTTCTTTTGTCAAAATGAATGAATGCGGAATGAAATGACACTATCTTCATTAGCAATGGAACCTCATTGCAAGTGTTGTTATAAAGTGTGGTTAATTTCCCGCTAACTAATGATGTTGTGGCTTCAACTGTTTCTTTCTTGCACTTTCTGAAGAGGAATAAGGAAAGTTGACTTGCGTCTGAGCTTAATACTTCTGTCAGGACCTTACAGAACTGTACTGTATATAAGCTAGGACTTTCAAGTATTGGATCGACTAAGTGCTGGTCTTGGTTCATATGTTTAACGAGGACTCCCATTACTTTTTCGTCTGATACAAAGCTCCTTATACATTCTTCACCCAAACTTAGGTTACACATATTCAGTACGAGTATTTTTTGATTGGTGACTTCTTTTTGTTCTTCTTTTTCGCGTTTTTCTGTGATCTTGTTTGGTGACTTTTTTGGAACGAATGACAGAGCATTGATGTTTAATTTTTGTATGGTTATTTTGTTCGTTTTGGGATTGGACTGTTCTGTTAAACTTTGTTGTGGGTTTCTTAAGGTACGGCCTGTTCTCAGTGTAGATTTATAAACTAGTGAGTCAGTAATTGGTGAGCTAAATAAGTGATTTGTTTTGTTTGTTATAGGTGCAATTGATTGTTTAGGGATATCCTTTCTTGTGTGTTTGTGTTTATTGAAAACTTGCTAAGCAGAGGCGTTGCACTGGATATGTAACCTTAACAACTGTTTTCGAACATTAATCATAAAGTAGAAGACGCTTTTTTCTTGCAAGTATTGCTCTTCAGGTTTTTGTCCAAGACGTGCACTTCTTATGGAAATTGCAAACACCACTGAAGTTGTATTCTTCATAGTTCTAATAATGCAATTTGATGTCTGGTTGTTTGACAGCCAAGCTGGCAAATTCTGTTCTGGTCAACAAGTTTCGTTGACAGTCTGTTACAACAAAATGCCCTGTTATTGTCGTAGCATTAAAACTTAATATTGAGATTGTCTGAATAATATACATTGCTATATATTTATTATCACAAATAATACATTAGAAACCTAGCATTTACTTTTTAATAGTTGGTATGGTAGCTTAAATATTAACGTATGCTTTGATTCAGATCATACAGAGCCTGATACGAAAACACCTAATTATTGCGTGGCCGCAGGACACCTGCCACGGAGGGCAGGGCAGTCAGAGCTCCGGAGGCCGTAGAGGATGGGAGCGTAGGGGCTGCTGGCATCGCTCTTAGAAATAGAATGCATCGACCAACCTCCCGCTGGACAACAAGCGTCCCATCTAACACTTAAATCAATCAACAATATTAATTATGTAGTAACTTATAAATAAATAATAAATTAATTATAATGTTATAAAGCAATTCACCAAAACCAATTTTCTTAATTTTGCAGCCACTTCCTCCAGTTTTATGCCTGTGCATATTTCGATTTGTTCTCCATTATCAAGAGCATGATTTGAAAGGGATAAATCAGGGCTCCTTCTTCAGCAGCAGACAACTAGAACGGGCAACAAAAAATGCTATAGCTCTGGAGCAACCATCCTGAAATGAAATTTCAAAATGTGGCTGCGGTCATTGGAGTGAACAAATAACCTGTAACAGACTGGTACACCATATTCTGATAAATTACAGATAAATTGATGAATATTTTATTTGTTCCGTCCTTACACAGTGATAAAATTTAGTTTTGCATTTGTATTAAAATTTTCTATTGAAAATCACATCACTACGCTTCAATCCCCCTCAATATTCCGCCCACAACATGTTTTTTAACCAACTTGTTAATGTTTTTGTTTCAAGCGCTATCACTCAAAAATTCCTGGCGTGCAGGAAAATGTCACAAAAAATGTTCACTTGACGTATTTCCGTCTCTACACTAACCTTTAAGATTTTTCACAATGGATAACAGAGAACATTTACTTTCAAACGAAAATTCTATCAATCTAAGCTAAGCTATGCAAAATGCCCTTTATTGATACAAAATTTTTAATTTGTTTGCTTAAATTGATTAATTGTGTAACAGCAATTTAAAATAGCACACCTTTAGCGTTACTGCATACCAAGCAGTTCTCAGAGCCCATTTTTACTGCCCAAGTTTGAAGGGTGTTGTGTGACTGTTAAGATGGAGTGATGCACTAAAGGTGTGCTACGTGTGATCAGCATTCTAGTTTATGTTTCATATTACTGCATACCAATGAGATCTCACTGCCTAGTCTTATTACCCACGTTTAAAGGGTGCTAGGTGGAGTGATGCTCTAAAGTTGCGCTACGTGAGATCATCGTGTTGGTACATGTTTGGTGTTACTGCATACCAAACATTTCTCACAGCCCATTTTTGCTGCCCAAGTTTGAAGGATGTTCTGTGCCTGCTAAGATGGGACCGTGCTCACTGTACTGTGACCAGCATAGGTGGAGTGATGCACTAAAGTTGTGCTACGTGTGAGTGTGATCAGCATTCTAGTTAATGTTTCATGTTACTGGGGACATAGAAAAAAGGGGCTTGAATATAAAAGTGGTTGTGAAGAAAGAATGATGAAATAATTTATGTTCACATTGGGCTGTTTTATTCATTTAAAACCAAAAAGGATTTTATATTAGCGATTAAAATCACATATCATAGAAATAAATTGCTTAGACTTCAAGATTGCTGGAAAGCATGGACTCATTTTCACGAGATGACCTGATTCCCTCAAACAACTTGAGGCTAGAACTGATAAATTCAGCGTATATAGTTCTAAATCATAAAAACAATATTTGGTGCGATTCCGGTGCGGTGCTGTGCGATTTTCCGATTCCTATGCTTACACTGAGATCGATTTCGATAAGGCATGGTATACTCAACCAATGTTAGGTTTGAAACATTGGACAAAATAATTGCGTTTCCTGAAAAAGTGATTAACAATTTACAATGACAAGGTAGCATTGCCGAAGCCATTGTTGAATTTGATGCAACTCGTGGACTAGTAGTAACCTTGAAACACCACTAGTGCATGTAGGGCTGAGTTCAGGCTGGTTAGAGTGCTCAGAGTTCAAGGATGCTTGGATTACTCTGCTGGGCGTCTTCTCGACCACCCCACTGGACACAGCCCATGCCCAGCTGGCCTAGGCCAGCAGCTATGTGGAGGAATTAATTTCTGAATTTTGACGATTGTCAATTGGATAAACTGGTAGCAGCCTGCCTCTTATATTTTTCAGACCTCTCAGCTGATCTGATCTGACAGTTATGCCATCTTTTTTTTGAAAAAAGGTCAAGAAATGAGGTTGAAGTTACCAGAGGTTGGCTAAATGGCTAGGTGATCTTCCTTCTGTAGGCTTATCACGGGCGTAGAAGCAGCCTCCCGCACCATGATCCCCTTTACCGTTCCTTATACTTAACTTCAGGCTCTATAGCTGACTGAAAGTTTTGAA
>JASANA010003913.1:0-35537 GCA_030248095.1 Ptycholaimellus sp. GST1_10
TATCCCTCCCCTGTGGTCCACACTTATTTGCCCCTGCACAGATATTCAGCAGTTGCTGAGTCTGCTGGAGCAGCGGCTCGCGAACCTGCGATCGGTCGGGGCTGCTCTCAAAGAGTCTCTACACAACCTTTTCATCTCAGCTTTAGTACCAAGTAGCTTATCAGGAGCCAAGCTGAAAAGGAGGATGGCATTGTCTTCGACGATGTGGCCAAGGAAGAAACATCATCGCCGGCTTTGTCAACGTTATTCAGTTCTCAGACTGATCAACTCACTGCGAAAACAATAAAATTGCAGTATTTCCGACACCGAAGCCCCAGTTCCTCAGCTCCCTCAAAAGAGCAGCAGCCCCGTTCCGTAGGATTTAGTTCTTTATTGATATCTTTCAATATTTTACTACCGCTTTCAGTGTCACAGCAAACAGCACCTTCGAGCCTGACTCTGCCAATGGCTCTACTCCAACTGACACTTTACCCGACATTCCGTCAACTTTTCTGCATTGATTGATGCAGAGCATAGGAAGCAAGTTTCAGGCCATTTTCGGGCGTAGACAGTTTTGCTGCCGTCAAACGCAGCGGCCTTGTCGTTACACAGCCCCCGTTAGTCTCACTTTCACTTCCTCCAGCTCAGCTTAGTTGAAACTGAAGCAGCGACCTTGTTCAAATATGACGCAGTTGTTTGAAGAAGAGCAAAGCCTAGCTGGCCTGGCTCTGTGCTGGATCTCAACGCTACGGCACCAACTCCCTTCCCAGGTTCCCCAGAGCTTTCCTCTGCAACCAAATCCGCATTCGTAGCATCCGCATGCCATCAAAATGCGCCACCTGCATGCTCTCATTTGTTTCACGACTGAAGCGCTTTGATGTCTGCATCTGGTTTGGCATGGGCTGTGAGCAGGAGCAGTAGCGAAGCAGCCAGCACAGCCATGCTCCTTCTGGCATTCGACACCTGGACCAGCACTACTCCAGTTTCTGTAGCCTCACCAGGTTTCCAATATTTCCTATTATAGCTTCTGCTTTCCCCCTACTGCAGCATCATTTGCTTTCAAAACAGCCTTCCTTGCCATGAATAGGAGCATGCAGTGCTTGAATGCTGATTTGGCTGAAGCGATCTGGGAGCAGGGCAGGTGGCGAGTTTGGCGGTGGAGGATGATGAGGAGGCTGCCGGTGACCTGGACCCTCATCTCAACCCCCATTCCCTCCTCCTGCGCATCCTTAGTTCCAGTAAATCTGGCATGCCTAGATCATCCCCGCTTTTTCAGTCCAGTGGGTGGTGCGTAGGAAATGAGAAATGGGGCGGTGAATTGCAGTAAAGGCAGGGGCTTGTCCGGACGGAGGAGAGAAGAGCGAGGTGTTCACGGGCCTGCGTCTCATCTGCCGCAGCGACGCCAACTGCCCCAGGAACCTGAAATGCTGCCAGGCAGCCCTCACATTCCAATCCCTACTATTACCTCTGCCCCAAAACGCTCTCAGCTTTCAGGATGATGAGGATGAGAGTGCCTTGCCAGATCACGGCATTTGCAAGGAGCCCCTGCCTGTGCCCATTGGATTCGACTGAAACATCAATAATTCATCCCATACCTTGCCTTCAGTGATCAGACATTTCATTCAACTAAGTGCTTTATGTTCAGAATTTTTAGTGCACCTGCCCAGTTTAGCTTGCTCACTTGGAATCTGGGGAGAGAATACGGTAGCGAGGAAGGTAGGCGGGGGAGGAATAGAGAAGCAGGCTCCTTAACCAGCAATCGAATGCATGGCGTGCGCTGGAGGGAGGGGTGGAGAGGCTTCTTTTGCTCCCTCCCAAGCAAGGACCTCCCACTGCGCCACAGGCCAAAATGAGCCTTGCTTCACAACGCTCCCACAGTGAGCAGGAATACGCCGATCTTCTCAATGAGGCTAGTTCTGCCTTCATTCTCATTGAAAAGCCTTAGAGGTCCAGGTCTGCCTCAAGAGGAAAGACAAAGTATGCGGGTTGTAGTTGACGGGGGTGCAAGGTAAGCTGGGTAGTAAGGAGGCCTGCGGCAGGAGCGAGGGACGGGCAGGGCGCAGCGGGAAGACGAGACAACGAGGGCAAAACAAAAACCGCGAGAAGAAAAAAAACACAAGAGCCGAGACAGAGGAGCGAGCGGACCAGAAACCCCGCAGCAAAACCCCCACAACACCCAACACCCGCCGCCCAGAGAAGAAAACTATAATCACCCTAAGACCTCTGATAGCGAGACTGGCAGGCGCAGCGGACCAGATACACCCTCTCAAAACCCCACCCACCTCTAACACTCTGCCGCCCTAGAAGAAAACTATTAAACCACCCTAAGACCTTAGAGACTGGCAGGCGCAGCGGACCAGATACACCCTCTGCAGAAAACCCACTCACTCTAACACTCCCCGCCCTAGAGAAGAAAACTATTAAACCACCCTAAGACCTCTGCATAGCGAGACTGGGCAGGCCAGCGGACCAGACACACTCCTCTGCAGCAAAACCCCACCCACCTCTAACACTCCCTAGAGAAGAAAAAGTTTAAACCACTGAGAAGGGAGCCTGCAGTAGCGAGGCTGGGCAGGCCAGCGGACCATAACCCCACCCTCGAAAACCCACTACTTAACACTCCCCGCCCTTGAGAAGAAAATTACTTTAAACCACCCTAAGACCTTGCATAGCGAGAGCTGGGCAGGCCAGCGGACCATCCACTCCTCTGCCAGCAAAACCCACTCACTTTAACACTCCCCGCCGCTTGAGAGAAGAAAACTATTCTAAACCACCCTAAGGGAGCCTCTGCAGTAGCAGAGCTGGGCAGGCCAGCGGACCAAGACTACACTCCTCTGCCAGCAAAACCCACTCACTTCTAACACTCCCCGCCGCTTGAGAGAAGAAAATCTATTCTAAACCACCCTAAGTGGAGCCTCTGAGAGCGAGAGCTGGGCAGGCCAGCGGACCAGACTACACTCCCTGCAGCAAAACCCACCACTTAACACTCCCCGCCGCTGTGAGAAGGGAAACAATCGACCACCCTAAGGACCTCTGCTAGCGAGAGCTGGGCAGGCCAGCGGACCAGACTACACTCCTCTGCCAGCAAAACCCACTCACCTTCTCAGACACTCCCCGCTGTGAAGAAGGAAATACTCTAGTTCTAAACCACCCTAAGGGAGCCTCTGGCAGTAGCAGAGCTGGGCAGGCCAGCGGACCAGACTACACTCCTCTGCCAGCAAAACCCACTCACCTCTCAGACACTCCCCGCCGCTGTGAGGAGAAGGAAATACTCTAGTTCTAAACCACCCTAAGTGGAGCCTCTGGCAGTAGCGAGAGCTGGGCAGGCCAGCGGACCAGACTACACTCCTCTGCCAGCAAAACCCACTCACCTCTCAGACACTCCCCGCCGCTGTGAGGAAGGAGAATACTCTAGTTTCTAAACCACCCTAAGTGGAGCCTCTGAGGCCATAGCGAGAGCTGGGCAGGCCAGCGGACCAGGACTCCCACAGCTCCTCTGCCCGGAAACCCACTCACCTCTCAGACACTCCCCGCCGCTGTGAGGAGAAGGAGAATACTCTAACTTCTAACCACCCTAAGTGGAGCCTCTGGCAGTAGCGAGAGCTGGGCAGGGCCAGCGGAGCCACTGGACTCACACTCTACAGCAAAGCCCACTTACCTCTCAGACACTCCCCGCCGCTGTGAGGAGAAGGAGAATACTCTAGTTTCTAAACCACCCTCAAGTGGAGCCTCTGGCAGTGAGCGAGAGCTGGGCAGGGCCAGCGGGAGCCAGGACTCCACAGCTCCTCTGCGCCAGCCAAAACCCCACTCACCCTCTCCAGACACTCCCCGCCGCTGTGAGGAGAAGGAGAATGAGGCTGCTCAGGTTTGCTAAACCACCCTCAAGTGGAGCCTCTGGAGTTGCAGCGAGAGCTGGGCAGGGCCAGCGGGAGCCACGGACTCCACAGCTCCTCTGCCCGGCCGAAACCCAGCTCACCCCTTCTCCGACACTCACCGCTGTGAGGAGAAGGAGAATACTCTAGTTTGCTAAACCACCCTCAAGTGGAGCCTCTGCAGTGAGCGAGAGCTGGGCAGGGCCAGCGAAGCATCGGACTCCACAGCTCCCTCTGCCGGCCAAAGTCCCCAGCTCGACTCCTTCTTGCAGACACTCCGCCGCCGCTGTGAGGAGAAGGAGAATGAGGCTGCTCAGGTTTGCTAAACCACCCTCAAGTGGAGGCGCTGCTGGCAGTGAGCGAGGAGCTGGGCAGGGCGCAGCGGGAGCGCGATCGTCTGGAGCTCCACAGCTCCTCTGCCCAGGCCAAAATCGCCCAGCTCGACTCCTGTCTCCAGACACTCCGCCGCCGCTGTGAGGAGAAGGAGAATAGCTCTCAGTTTGCTAAACCACCCTCAAGTGGAGCCTCTGGCAGTGGCGAGGAACTGGGCAGGGCCAGCGGGAGCCATCGTCGGAGCTCCACAGCTCCTCTGCCCAGCCAAAATCCCCAGCTCACTCCTTCTCCAGACACTCCCCGCCGCTGTGAGGAGAAGGAGAATAGCTCTCAGTTTGCTAAACCACCCTCAAGTGGAGCCTCTGGCAGTAGCGAGGAGCTGGGCAGGGCCAGCGGGAGCCATCGCGGAGCTCCACAGCTCCTCTGCCCAGGCCAAAATCGCCCAGCTCGACTCCTGTCTCCAGACACTCCGCCGCCGCTGTGAGGAGAAGGAGAATGAGGCTGCTCAGGTTTGCTAAACCACCCTCAAGTGGAGGCGCTGCTGGCAGTGAGCGAGGAGCTGGGCAGGGCGCAGCGGGAGCCACCGACTCCACAGCTCCTCTCCCAGCCAAAACCCCAGCTCACCCTCTCCAGACACTCCGCCGCTGTGAGGAGAAGGAGAAGAGCTCTCAGTTTCTAAACCACCCTCAAGTGGAGCGCTCTGGCAGTGAGCGAGGAGCTGGGCAAGCACAGCGGGAGCCACCTGAACTTCCACAGCTCCTCTGCCCAGCCAAAATCGCAACTGACCCTGTCTCCCAAACCTCCGCCGCCGCTGTGAGGAGAAGGAGAATGAGGCTGCTCAGGTTTGCTAAACCACCCTCAAGTGGAGGCGCTGCTGGCAGTGAGCGAGGAGCTGGGCAGGGCGCAGCGGGAGCGCGATCGTCTGGAGCTCCACAGCTCCTGCAGCCAAAATCCCAGCTCACTCCTGTCTCCAGACACTCCGCCCCGCTGTGGAGAAGGAGAAAGCCCAACCCCGTGGAGGCGCTGCTGGCAGTGAGCGAGGAGCTGGGCAGGGCGCAGCGGGAGCGCGATCGTAAAAAAAGAAAAAAAAAAAAAAAAAAAAAAAAAAGAAAAAAAAAAAAAAAAAAAAATAAAAAAAAAATAAAGAAAAAAAAAAAAAAAAAAAAAAACAAAAATAAAAAAAAAAAAAAAAAAAACTGGAGCTCCACAGCTCCTCTGCCCAGGCCAAAATCGCCCAGCTCGACTCCTGTCTCCAGACACTCCGCCGCCGCTGCGAGGAGAAGGAGAATGAGGCTGCTCAGGCAAACAAACTGCTCAGTAGTGCAGAAGTAGTACTTAGAAGTAGTGGTTGTAGGAGAAAGCGAACCTGCAGCACGTGGTGGCCAGCCTGCGGGTGGAAAATCGGGCCTTGCTGGACGAGAACGGCGGGCTGCGCAACTCCCTGAAGGAGGCACGCGGCGACAACAAACTCCTCCGCCAGAAACTCACCCGCCTCGAGCTGGGGCCGAGTCTGGACGAATACACCAGCCTCCCTTCTTCCAGGTCCCTGCCTCTTCTGCCCTCCTCTCATCACTCACACCCAAACTCTCCACTTCAGAGTCGGCTCCGAGAAGGAGACGGGGAGCAAGAGCGGGGACAGCGAGGATTTCTTTGCGGAGTTGGACGAGCAGTTGCCCGAGGTTGCTGGGTCGGCTGTGCCTTCTGGAGATCCGCTAGATGAGCTGGAGCTGCTGCGAGAAAAGGTTCCCATTGGAGCATAGAATGAGGAGAGGGATGGACGTAAGTGTGGGGTGGCTGTCTGTAGCTGAGCCAGCTGGAGGGTGACCTTCGTGGGGTTCTGTGCGAGAAGGAGGAGCTGGTGTCAGAGCGGGAGGAGTACAAGAGCAAGTGTGGGCGGCTGAGTCAGGAGCTCTCCTTCATCATGAACGGCCACGATTCACGTCTAGTCAACGACCTCGACTCCATTCTCGCTGAGAATCGCTACCTCAAGGGTTCTATACTTCTCGAACGACAATCTACTATATCATACCCATTGCTAGCCCAACTGGCGAATGCGAAGGAGGAGACGGGGCTGATGCAAGCGGCGCTCAACAAGTACCGCAACCTGATGGACGGAGGTCGGAAGAAGGCCGGTCTCTCACGCACCGGCTCCTCCGACCTTTCTGGACCCACTGCCCTACCACCTCGCAACTCCACCACCGTCGTTACGCCCAAACAAGGTACCCTAAAGACCTCCCCGCCTATAACCTTTTCTACTATGCTTTGAGCTGCAGTGCGAGAGCTTCTGGGGGATGCGGCAGTGAGCACGACGGACTACCGATCCCTGGCCACGGCCCTCTTTGACGCTGTCAAGGACAAATCCTTGGCCCTTTCCCACCAGCGAAAGACCAACAAGTTCTGCCTCTTATCCTCCTTGTGGGGAGGAAAAGGAAGTGGGCTGACTTGTGAGGGTGCTGGGGAAGCGAGTTCAGGAGTTGGAGGAGCGTGTGAAGACTTTGGACGATCGTTCGCCACATCGTCTGGGTGCCCGTTCCCCCAACACTCTTCCGCCTCCCAGCCCAACGCCTGCCGCCCCACGACAGCCCACACCCTCGCCGCCCCCATCTGAGCCTGCGCAGTAGCTGGCCTGCTTCCATTTCTTTTCTTAAACCCACTCAATCACCCAGAATTCTATCTCCCCATTTTTACTAGTCTTTGCTTTCGGGAGAAAGCTTTTGCATTCCATTCACGTGCTTCCTGAGTGCAGTTCCGCTTGTTGTTGGTGAGTCTGTGATAACCAGTGACTACTTTTCAACCACTAAATTTGAGATTGCCCACCTACTTGAAAAGTAAATCTAAGGAAGTTCTGGCGACAATGATGCAGGATGGTTGGTTGTTAGCCAGGTGTCTAGAACTAAAGAGAGAGGAGTGTGATGTGTGCTAGAAGAACTCTAAAGCAAGGAGGTGATGAAAAGTGGGATATGCCTGCGAAGCTTGGAGGCGGCCAAGGAGCACTTCAAGAGTCACGATCGAATAGTCAAATTCGAGAACAACGACAAGCAGGTGTTTATCTGAAAATCTCAATAAAAAAGCCTATCAACCTATTATTTGCCAATCAGGTGCACACAGTGGCCTGGAATGCGGAAGGCGCTCGTCTGGCCTACGGGGGCGTGGAGAAGACAGTGGGTGTGGCAGGTCTGGACCCTACTAGAGGGCTGCGTGCTGAATTCACCTGCAAGGGTCACCAAGACCAGGTCGATCAAGTGGCCTGGCATCGGGTTCCCCATTTTTGCACTCTTTATATCCTGGTGAAGATGGGAATAGTGCAGACATCAGCGGACCTGCTGGCGTCGGCCTCTTGGGACAAATCGGCGCGGGTGTGGGACGTGCGGTCGAAGAAGGGCATCACCCAGATCAGCACCAAGGGACAGAACCTCAACGTCTCCTGGGCACCCGATGGCGCCACCCTCACCCTTGGAGACAAGGATGACCGCATCACCCATATCGACACTCGTACTTGGAAGGTTACATTCACCAGTACCCTAAGCCTAATATTAGCGTCATAGCACCCTAAGCCTATTATTTCAGCCGCGTCATGAAGAGGTTTTCAAGTCGGAGATCAACGAGTTCGCCTACACGCCATGTGGACAGTTTCTGTTCGTCACTGGAGGGGGCGGAGTCATCATCGTTTTTGAGTACGTTTTCTCTACTTCTCTTTGCCTTACATTTGAAAAGCAAATAATTGGATTTTCAGTGCTGCAACAATGAAGAAAGAGGTAACAGTACAAGCGCATCCGGTAGCCAGCAGTTGCCTGACCATCGACATGGACCGCAACGGACGCCACTTCGTCGTAGGCTCCAACGATGCTCTAATCTCCGTCTGGGACCTCCCTTCCCTCACCTGCCTTCGCACCATTGATCGGTTCTTTGCCACTCCTATTTTAGAGGAAGCTATATAAGGCGCTATTGAGGCTGGACTGGCCCATCCGAGCAGTGTCCATATCGGCAGACGGGGCTTTGGTGGGGAGCGGGAGCGAGGACCACGCCATCGACGTGGCCTTCCTGGGGAGCGGAGGCAGGGTGGCGGAGCTACGGACGGAGGGGGAAACCTTCGCCCTCGCCTGGCATCCAAACCAGCCCCTCCTCGCCTTCTCATCCGATGACAGCGCATCCTCCAGAAGTCGCGATCCCTCCGCCTCCATTCGCCTCTTCGGCATGCCGCCCAAATAAACTCTACCCCACTCCATCACTCTACCTTTTTTACCGCATCAGTTTTTTATTCTTTGTTTATTCCTTGGCATCTAAAAGTTGTTGCATGTCTTATTTCTGGCCTACTAATATATATTGATGCGTTAAAAGTCGAATATAACCAATTCTATCCCAATCTGCCTGAACCAAAAACGGAATACAATGCTCGTAGATTGACGAAAAGCACCCGAATGGCAAATGCGAAATAGAAAATGCTAGCTGCAATACTCGATCTTGACGCCGAGATTGCCAGAAACACCCTCCTGCGGACTAGCGTACAAATGGCCAAAAATACAACTGCAATTGTTGACTGGTAAATGGTGCCTCTACTGCTAATAAAAAAGGACCAATGGGAAAGGCGAAAAGAAAAATTGAAATGGCGGGAGAAAGGCTGGGAAAAGTTCAAGGCGCAAAGTTGGCCAGGTGAAGAGCACTGCGTCCGCGTCCCAGACCCTACAGACATCCTTATTGGAGGAAGAAATGGAAAGGGGAGGAAGGGTGCCAGATAATTGGCGGGTGGTGGCGGAGCATCCCAGTCGACCGCGAGTGGAGAGCAGAGCGACTGGCTGCCAAAGGCCCGCGGCACCTTCTCGCACGGCTCCTTCTTCACCACCTTCTCTGTCGTCATCGGCTTCGGCGACATCGGCAACATCTTCTCCATCGCCAGCGGCGTGGACGTCATCGTTGGCGGCTCTTTCGTCATTGGCTTGGACGTCATCGTCGGCTTCTCCATCACCAACGGCTTGGGCTTCATCGTTGGCGGTTCTTTCGTCATCGGCGTTGGCGTCATCGCCGGCGTCTCCATGAGAAGGGGTTTGGGGGCGATGGTCGGGGGTTCCGTCGTCATGGGCTTCAGGGTTGCTGTCGGCTTCTCCGTGATGGGCGGCTTCTGCGGCGACGTAGCCTTGGGGACATTGGGCAGGAGCTGGGAGGAGATGCCAGGCTTCGGGCCCATTAGCCAGCTCATCGGCTCCCCCGCCCCCACCTCCGCGAATCCCGCCTTCACCTCATCGTCCACCTTCACTACCTCAATCATCCCGCTTATGGACAGGGAGGAGAAAGGCAGAAAGGATAAGTAGAAAGAGGCGTACCGGAGGCGGAATGAGAGTTGGTTGGAGGGGGTGTGATGGGTGGAAGGGCTGGAAGGGCGGCGGGGTGGGTGGAAGGTGGCAGGGCATAGGTTGGATGGGTGGCGGTAGGAGATCGCTGGAGCCGGATTGCTTGGGGCCCATGCCGGAGCGCCAGGAGAGGTCGCTGTCGCTGCGCTTCTCCCACACTTCCTTGCGCCGCGCCCTCAACTCCAATCTCTCAACCACCTCTCACCAAAGCAAAAGCCTCCACTTCTCTTCCTGCTTCGCCTTCTTGCTTTCAGCTTCTTCCCCAGGCGGTCCCAGGTCCCTCAATCGTCCACTTTCTTGCCCTGTCTTTGCAAAGGTCAGTTTGTGAACATAGAGAGGCTATTAGAGTCTGGCCGATAAGAGAGGATAGGCAGGAGGCGCTAACAGCGTTGCAAGGGGCTGCTGACAGGCGGTCCCGGTGCGAGCGACGAGGTTGGAGCTGGGGAAGGGGTGTGGAAGGCTGGAGGGATCGGGTGGGATGGTGGAGACGTCGAGGATGAGTGAGATTAGGTCGGGAGAGGGGAAGCTGGCCGGCTTTGCTGCCAGCAGCTCTGCCCGACTCACCGCCTTCAGTGGCGGCGGAATTTTCTGCGCCTCCCGCCGACCACCAGTCTCCGGCACATCTCAAAATCACTTTAGACCATTTATGCCTCAGGAAAGAAGAATGGCTCAGGAGGTTAGACAGGCCAAAAGTGCTTAGAAATGTCAACAAGCCTTGATAGGATTCAAATGGAAAACATGCATAGTTATCCACATTCATTTTCTGAGCTTGAGGCAAAAGACTAGCTAAATATCCCATTTATATTCCTTCAATGAAATAAAGCAGTTTATGGTAAAAAAAAGGATGGTGGTACCAGTGTCGTTTTCGCGATCGATGATGGATGCGGTGACGAGGCGTGAGTGCGGGCGGTTGATGGAGTGTCCGCCGCCGGCGGCGAGGCGTCGTCCGGCATCGCCGCGCTCCTGAGCTCCGATGAACTGGCTGTAGGTACCCGCCTGGAT
Organism: Ptycholaimellus sp. GST1_10; assembly: GCA_030248095.1. Classification (NCBI taxonomy): domain Eukaryota; kingdom Metazoa; phylum Nematoda; class Chromadorea; order Chromadorida; family Chromadoridae; genus Ptycholaimellus; species Ptycholaimellus sp. GST1_10. The sequence continues at coordinate 10,532 of JASANA010003913.1, forward strand.
GGCGCGCAGGGGCTGACCGCTCTTGTACTCTCCCGGCAGGTGCACGCTCAGCTCGTGCTGCCCCAACTCCGACACCGTGAACTACAATTCCATTCTACCTCTACTATCCCTACTACCCTTGTATCCCTCTTGGGCCTTTTTTACATTACCACACTAAAGCAGGGCATGGATGAAATGGGGAAATAAGAAGGAATGTGAACTTTGACGAGAAGATGATCGACGCTGGAGATTTCGCTGTCCCATTGGAGCTCCGCTCCGGATGGGCAGGACACGCTTAGCTCCACCGCTGTCGTCATCCTTCCGCTATTTCACGCTTTCTTTTTACCCTGATTGCGAAACTCCTCACTCTTTGCTCTGATTCACTCTACACTTCTTTGAAGCGCAATTGAACCCCTTAGTTTACATTCCTTTCCCTTCCTTGTCTGCACACCCATTCTTTGCGCGCTTTGGGCATAACATTTTCTTCTCATTCTCTCCAACTTTATCTTTTCCTTGCCTCATTCAATTGCGAAACATTGACTGACTAAAATACAAATGTTTAAAATGCAAAAATACGCACACAACAGACTAGCGAGACAAACAAAAAAACGTGAATTGCGCAGTTGGGGTCCACCTATCCCTTATCGTCTGCCAGTCCAGCCCATCAGTTATTTGAAAAATACCAGCCCACCTCTGCCCCCTTCCCGAATCCTTCCCTTCCATCATTCCCGGAATTTCCTCTCCTTCTTGCCAGGCCTGCCTCTAGAAAAGTGGAGGGACTCCTTGTTTGAAAGAGAGATAGTTAAATGTTTGTCAGTTTAGGAGGAAGTAAAATGCCAGCTCTCCTGATCGACGGCAAGGCAGAGGCGGCGCGGGTCCGCCTGGAGATCAAGGGGGAGGTGGAGGACATACGCGCTGACCCCGCCAACTCCGACTTCACCCCCGGCCTCGCCATCGTCCAGGTCTCCAACCTACCCCTTCATCATCCATCCGACTCATTCTCTCCACTCACTCTCTAGGTGGGCGACAGAGGGGATTCAAACGTGTACATCCGCAATAAGCTGAAGGCCGCCGAGGCCGTGGGCATCAAGGCCACGCATCACAAACTCCCTCACACCACCAAACAAGGCCATCTGGAGGCCCTAATCGACGAGCTGAACGCGGACCCCGCCGTTCACGGCATCATCGTTCAGCTGCCCCTCGACTCCCTCGAGCCCATCAACTCCGACGCCGTCATCGAACTCATCAGCGACGAGGCTCACTCACCCCTCACTCACACAAAGCCGGGCGGATGGAGATGAAAGAAAGGTTGCAGAAGGATGTGGACGGACTGACAGCGGTGAACGCGGGGCGACTGGCGCGCAACGAAAAGAACTCGGTAATCATCCCCTGCACCCCGAAAGGCTGCCTCCGCCTCGTCCAGTCCACCGGGGTCCCCATCGAGGGCGCCAACGTCGTCGTCCTAGGCCGCAGCCACATCGTCGGCGGCCCCGCCTCCTCCCTCTTCCGCAACTACAATGCCACCGTCACCACCGGCCACTCCCGCACCAGGGACCTGCCCCAGCTTTGTCGCACCGCCGACATCCTCATTGTGGCTATCGGGCGCCCCTGCATGATCAAAGGTACCTAATCCCTAATCTTTCCTCTCCTCCAACCTCTCCCAATCCTTCACTCTGTCTCAGGGGACTGGATCAAGCCGGGAGCGGTGGTCATCGACTGCGGCATCAACGTCCTGGAAGGCCAGGGCCCGGAGGGGAAGAACAAGTTGGTGGGCGACGTGGACTTTGCGGAGGCCAAGGAGGTCACCCACTCATCCCCTGCATCTTTGGAAGGGAAAGAACAATAGCTGAAGGTGGCTGGCTTCATCACCCCGGTGCCAGGGGGTGTGGGGCCGATGACGGTGGCCATGCTCCTCCGCAACACCTTCGAGCAGGCCTTGAAACGCCTTCGCTCTGACAAGGTTCTCCTCTTTATTCTATGTAAGAGAAGGCGAATGAGAGGTGGGGATATGAAGGCGGAGGGCTGGGAGCTGGCGCCGCTGGACTTGGACCTGCGAACTCCGGTGCCGTCGGACATCGAAATCTCCCGCGCCCAACACCCCAAGCCAATCAAGGAGCTGGCCGCAGAGATCGGCATCCTGCCTGGGGAGCTGGACCTCTACGGCCACAGCAAGGGCAAGGTACCCATTTTATTCTCACAATCAATTCATAGCTTCATTGAGAATTCATATTTTTGAAAAATAATATGACAAAGGCAAAAATAAACGCAGCTATTTTTGAAAACTCCTAGTTGTTCAGGTGAATAATTTTGGCTTTTTTACAAAATTTACATTGCAATTGCATATAATGCCTCACATAGGGCTTTTTGTGGGCACTGTGCGACGACCTGAGATGAAACATGAAAGCTTGACAATGGTGGTTGATTGGAAGAAAGCATTGAGTCAGGTGTCGCTGCGGGTGTTGGAGCGTCTGGCGGGGCGTGAGAACGGGTGCTACGTGGTGGTGACGGGCATCACGCCGACGCCACTGGGGGAGGGCAAGTCGACGACGACGATCGGTCTCTGCCAGGCCCTGGGGATCCAGCTGAAGAAGCGCGTCTTCGCCTGCGTCCGCCAGCCCAGCCAGGGCCCCACCTTCGGCATCAAGGGCGGCGCCGCCGGCGGCGGCTACTCCCAGGTCATCCCCATGGACGAGTTCAACCTACACCTCACCGGTGACATACACGCCATCACTGCTGCCAACAATCTACTCGCCGCCGCCATTGATGTTTTTCCTCCTTCTTCACTCACTTACTCCTACTCCTTTTATCCCTCTTATAGGCTCGCATATTCCATGAAGGGACGCAGAAGGATGACGCTCTTTATCGTCGCTTGGTGCCCAAGCCTTCGTCGCCAGACGCCGAGTGGCAGTTTTCACCTATTCAGCTCAATCGGCTAAGGTTCTGCCCCTTCTTTATTTGGCCCCCTGGCAGTCAAGAAGGAAAAGTTTAGGAAGCTGGGGATCGAGAAGACGGACCCAAGCTCTCTGACGACCGAAGAGATTTCCTCCTTCGTTCGCTTGGACATCGACCCGAGCAGCGTGACTTGGCAGCGCGTCATGGACGTCAACGATCGCTTCCTGCGCAAAATCCAAGTCTCTTTCTCTCGCCTGCTTTCCATTAATCAGGAGAATATGCAAATGATTTCTACTCTACTCTAATCAAAATGTTTCAAATGCTTACAGTACTGGCATTTTAAAAAGATTCGCTTAACAATGCTGTTCAATTTCGTTTTGCAAACTATCAATGCGACAAAGTACCAGCAGAATGTCGAATTATTTTAATGGTCATAAAGTAAAGCAATTAAGACGCAGAATCTGATAGACTCGAGATAGTCTCTAAAAACGGTATTCCAGATTTGAAAAAAAAAATTTCTCCGATTTGTGGCACCATCCAAGGTAATTTAGTTCTCATCTCTGTGCCACCAGTCATTTCCCAAAAAACGAATTGGTTGACCTGATATGGTCACTTTTGTAAAATGCACTTTTTTGGGCCTTTGAAACCAGCAATTTCAGATTTTTGAAAAGTTAGTTTTAGAAATTTCAGATAATTGTGGATCATTATATATCAATCGAAAGGTAATTAGGAGACAAAAAAGGTGGTGTACTCCATTTTTGGCATAAGTTATTCCGAAAAGCGTAATTTTGAAAAATCGAAAATTTCGGTTTTTCAATTTTGGCACAAAAAAACTGATAGCTCAAATTTGAGTTGTTTTGCCAAGGGGTGGACCATAACCACGTTAAAATTCAGGTTCTTGTGGTCATTTTGATATATAACACGCCTGGTTTCGGTTTGTTAGAATCAGGAATTTTTTCGATTGAAAATTTGCACTCAACATTTGACCCTATGTTAAAGCATAGGCAAAATTTTCGGAAAAAAATTTTTGTCTCAGATTTCTATTTTTACTGCCTAAATATCTTCTTTAGGCTCCAATACACCTTAGTGTATCATTGGTTTCTTTTGTTTTAGTTCAAAATATGTCAATCGTGAATCAACTATTTCCTATGCTTAAGCATAGGCCATATTGGGCTTCTTTCCCATTTTAGAAGTTTTTGGGTCATAACTCAACTAGATCTCCACCAATTTCAACAAACTTTTTTTTCACAGAAAGCCCAAATGCTTTGTCATCATTATGTTCCCAAAATAAGGTGTGTAAACTGCACACAGGTTGCACGGCACTTAATTATTTTAGCACACACCTATTAGCCTACAAACAGCTTTTGGTAACATAATTCAGTGCCATAACACCTCTGTTCATTATTAATAGCTGTAGCTGGTCTCAATTGAAGCAAAATGTTTCTGAGGTTTCTGTGAAAAAAAGTTTGTTGAAATTGGTGGAGATCTAGTTGAGTTATGACCCAAAAACTTCTAAAATGGGAAAGAAGCCCAATATGGCCTATGCTTAAGCATAGGAAATAGTTGATTCACGATTGACATATTTTGAACTAAAACAAAAGAAACCAATGATACACTAAGGTGTATTGGAGCCTAAAGAAGATATTTAGGCAGTAAAAATAGAAATCTGAGACAAAAATTTTTTTCCGAAAATTTTGCCTATGCTTTAACATAGGGTCAAATGTTGAGTGCAAATTTTCAATCGAAAAAATTCCTGATTCTAACAAACCGAAACCAGGCGTGTTATATATCAAAATGACCACAAGAACCTGAATTTTAACGTGGTTATGGTCCACCCCTTGGCAAAACAACTCAAATTTGAGCTATCAGTTGTTTTGTGCCAAAATTGAAAAACCGAAATTTTCGATTTTTCAAAATTACGCTTTTCGGAATAACTTATGCCAAAAATGGAGTACACCACCTTTTTTGTCTCCTAATTACCTTTCGATTGATATATAATGATCCACAATTATCTGAAATTTCTAAAACAAACTTTTCAAAAAACTGAAATTGCCGGTTTCAAAGGCCCAAAAAAGTGCATTTTACAAAAGTGACCATATCAGGTCAACCAATTCGTTTTTTGGGAAACGACTGGTGGCACAGAGATGAGAACTAAATTGCCTTGGACTGCGGCATAAATTCATTCGAATCAGAGTAACTTCATTTTTCAAATCTGGAATCTCACATTTTGAGCCTATCGAATTCCGCCTCTTAAATATATGTGTGCCAGATTGGACTGGGGGCTGCGGAGAAGTCGCCGCAGTTTGCGCGTGAGTGCCAATTCGACATCGCCGTGGCCAGCGAGATCATGGCCATCCTTGCTCTCACCACCTCCATGGCCGACATGCGACTGCGTCTGGGTCAAATGGTATGGAGCAGATCAGCTCAGTTCTTCCAGGTGTGAGTGGTGGGATGTAGGTGATCGGGAGCAGCAGGAGCGGTGTGGCGATCACGGCGGAGGACCTGGGTGTCAGCGGAGCTCTGGCCGTCCTCCTCAAAGACTGCCTCGCCCCCAACCTCATGCAAACGCTGGAAGGCACTCCCGTCTTCGTCCACGCCGGCCCCTTCGCCAACATCGCTCACGGAAACTCTTCCATCCTTGCCGATCAGGTTCAATACCGTCTTGCTCTAAAGGCAGAGGGTGTGGATAAACGGAGACCTGGACAGGTGGCACTGAAGCTGGTGGGTCGGGATGGGTTTGTGGTGACGGAAGCTGGTTTTGGGGCGGACATCGGGATGGAGAAGTTCTTCGACATCAAGTGCCGGGCCAGCGGGCTGCAGCCGTCGGTGGTTGTCCTGGTGGCCACCGTCCGCGCCCTCAAGATGCACGGCGGCGGCCCGCCCGTCTCCGCCGGCCTCCCTCTCCCCGCCGAGTACAAGCAGGAGAACCTGGACCTCCTCCGTGCCGGCGCCAACTCGAACCTCCGCAAGCAGGTTCCTCCTCACTCTTTCATCTTCTTTCAGACTGAAGCAATCCCTATTTACATCATTATTTCCGCGAGTGAATGAAGAGGAAGAATATTGCTGAAACATGAGAGAGTGAGGAAAGATGAGTTGTAGATCGAGAACGCGCTGATGTTCGGCGTGAAGGTGGTGGTGGCGGTGAACGCGTTCAGCAGCGACACGGCAGCAGAGCTGGGGCTGGTGGAGGAGTGCGCTCTGGCGGCCGGGGCCACCGCTGCCGTCCAGGCCAGCCACTGGGCCCAGGGCTCCATCGGCGCAGCTCAGCTCGCCGCCGCTGTCATCGCCGCCGCCCAGGCTGCTCAGCCCGCCGACTTCAAGTTCCTCTCCTCCTCTCAATTGTCCCCCGACCTCAGATGTTGGTCGCCTGCCAGGTTCCTCTACCCACTGGAGCTGGGCATCGTGGAGAAGATGGAGACCATAGCTCGCCGGATCTACGGCGCCGATGGTCTGGAACTCTCCGAGCTTGCCAAGGCCAAGGTTTGGTCTCGGAGATGTGGAAGGTGAAAAGAAGGGCGACGCCTTGAGGTGGAGCTGTACACGAAGCAGGGCTTTGCGGACCTGCCCATCTGCATGGCCAAGACACACCTGTCCTTGTCGGCCGATCCCAGCAAGAAAGGCGCGCCCACAGGTTCTTTCTAAGCGATGACGGAAGAAAGGAGAGAGATGATAGCTGGTGAGAGTGCAGGCTTCCTGCTGCCAATTCGGGACATCAGGGCGAGTGTAGGGGCAGGGTTCCTGTACCCGCTGGTGGGGGAGATGAGCACCATGCCGGGCCTGCCTACGCGTCCCGCCTTTTTCGACATTGACATTGATCCTCAAACCATGGCCATCCAAGGCCTCTTCTAATTCTACATTTGCCAAATGGTGATTTATTTGAATTTCTTTATTGATTTTACCAGGTTGCAGTGAATACTAACAATTGACAGCTTCTCAACCAGGCATTCGCACTAAACTGCCCTAAATTTGCTTGCTTAGGAAGAGGCAGAAAAAAATGTGATTTGTGAAGCAAACTGCATGCTATCTGAAATTAAATAAGTTAGCGTTGCGTATCAAGAAACGTTACAAAAGCAATATTCTGCTGCCACGTTTTTTTCAGCTCTGTTCTGCTGCATGTTTTGTAAATTCTTGTAGTCCATAGTAGTCGATTCTATGTTTAATCAAGCCTAAAGATCGAAATATTTAGATCAGTATTTAGAATTATGCAAACTAAAAGTCCCTTTTTGAAGCACGGTTAAGAGTTGAAAGCAAGCACTATAAACCTAGCTGAGCCAATAGAGGAGAAAGCTTAATAGCACTCACTCTATTTGAATCCAATCGTTAGAGACGCATTTAGTGCTGGTTTTTCTTTGGCCAAAGTGGCGGGGGAGAGAGCACTTGTGCAGAAGCGAGGTTTGCAGAGAGTGAAGAGAGAAAGGCGAGAAGAACCACCAGTGTATAGGCTAGAGGAAGCCTCCGCTTCGACTATGCAGTGTCTAGGCCCCTCAGAACCTATTGGAGGCGCGGCGAGGGGAAGGAGCGGAGGGGCAGGGGGTAGAGGAGGGCTGGGGGGAAGGGCGTATGGGTGTGGAGGTGGGTTTGGCTAGACGCCGCCTTTAACCCCTTCCTTCCCTACCCCCGCCCCCTTCCCTAGCCCCCGCCCCCTTGTCTGCACAGGAGGAGTCCTGCCTGCCCAATATTCCCGTCGGCTGTGTGGACGGGAAGGCGCCGAAAAGCGTGCGTGCTCTCTCCCTCCCTCTCCCCGTAAGGCTCCCTCTCTCCCACCCTCCCTGCTTTCCCTATACATATCACAAGCCCTAGTAGCCTCCCTTCCAAGACTCTTCTAAGCCTCAGAGCAGCCAAGTAGGGTCAAGAAAGCGTCCAGCGTTTTTGCATAGTTAAATTTTTCCGGCATTTCCTTATCTACCTTCATTTCCCTCAGTTTTGTTTCGCCGCAAAATATTGGCATATTGACGTATCGGGACGGAGTGAAGCGTGTGTAGCAAAATGCATGCTTGAATGGCAGAAAGAGGGCGTTTCTGCAGTGGATGGCGCCTGTCTTTTACGCCTGTCTAATCTCCATGTCATGGAAACAGAGCATAGCAAAAATCAATGCATCTTGTCTCGCTGGAGCCTTTCGCTTGGCCGACTCTTAGAGGACATGCCAAAATTGAGCTAGTGGCGAAAACCTATGACATTTTACTGCCTCCTGGAAATGCGTGGACCATTTGGCTGCGCTTTTATATGCCTCGCAAAATAGGTTTCTCCGGGCATTTTAGTGTGCTTGCCGGAAGAATATGTCCCTAACATGATGTAGGAAATTTTTTCCCAATTCGCCAACTTTGAGACATATTTTGATCCAAATTGCAAAAATTGCCGGATGTCATATTAAAAATATCTACATGGGCGTAGCATGCTGGGGCAATATATTTCAACCAGACGAAGGGAGCATTCTGCAAGCGGAACATCTGTTCACACAGCAGGCATCATATCCTTCTACATTCGTCATACCCTCTGACTGTCGCATCCGGTTTGCGTGGTTTTGTGTTTAGGTGCTGATTCAGCTTCCTAGACACCGCTCTTGGGCCCATTCCAATGCGCACCTACGCTATTGACATTGGCTACTGCTTCCTTTTGTGTTCATTTCTGCAAACATTCACGGTCAGACGTGCTCGCTCAGTCGCCCTTTCCGCCCCCCATTTGCTCAATGTACCCACAGAGCTGAGAAATCCGCAAAGCGAGGTCTTGAAAGTTGACGCCTCTGCGGTGGCCATTTAGACGCGTAAACATGCCATATGCAGCCTGCTTCTCCTTGGGTGTGCTGTAAGGAGCAGCTTATCTTAATTACTCTTCTTGCCTATTTGCATTCACACCATTTTGCGGTACTTGTTTTAGTTGTGAAACTGAGATGCTTTATTGAAGGCACATTTCCTGCTCGCGCAAAATTCACAGAATTCTTTGCGCAATAAAATGTTTGAGTCCAGAGAAAAAGATGGGAAAGGATTAGCCGTGAAGTGAGAATATGTCTGGGCGAGAGCGTCGAAGTGGGGCCTCAGAAGAGGATCCAGCCGCCAAGATCCCACTCGTCACCCTCTCCGGCCTCGAAGCCGGCTTCGATTCACCCTCCCTTACTCAGCCGACGCCCGACAAAAAGCTCCACCTCCCCGCCTCCCCACCTCCACTCTCCGTCAGTCTCTTCTTTATCTATTTACAGTTAAAGAAAGAAGAGTGAGCCAAATGCATGGCGATGATGGATGGAAAGGAACTGTTGCTGAAGGCTCGAGTGGAAGAGGACGAGGAGGATGAAGAGGAAGAGATGGATCATGTGGCCCCACTCTACCTGACAACTGGGGTGTACGAGACGATCGCGGGCGGGGAGAAGATGGCGGAGCTGGGGATGGAGAAGGCGGTGACGTTCAGCCGGAGTCAGAGCCTCCCCCACCTGGACCAGGGCAAGCCCCGACACCGTGGACTCCGCTCCACCGCCCGCTTCAGAGCCTTCTCCGGTCGATCACGTTCGCTGCACCTCACCTCACACTCCCCAACCACTCACACTCACCCACTCACACTCACCCCTTCGCTTCTATCACTTCATGCCCTCTTCCCGCAAAGCATCATTGCAATTGCACCTGCTTGGCTTTGCCCTAATATTGATTTCTCTAAATGGCCTGGCACTATGTTGAGAGTGACCTGAAATGAAACGAGGGAAGTTTGAAGGGCGTTACTCGGAAGCGACTCTGAATCGCATGAGGAATCTGAGCACGCGGACCTTCTCAGTCATCGACCCTACTGATGAAAACCAGGAGAGAGGTTTCACCTATATTATCTGCTATTAATTTGCATTCAACCATTGAGTTGCAGGGAACTGGTCAAATCCTATCGAGTTCTTCCTCACTTGTCTAGGCTATGCTGTGGGATTAGGAAATGTAAGGCACAATTCGAATTTGATTCAGTCGGTATATTTATTCAAAAAAGGAATTAACGTTGTCAGGTTTGGAGGTTTCCTTACCTTTGCTACGAATGTGGTGGTGGAGCGTTTCTTATACCTTACCTCATTATGCTTTTCTGTAAGTTTTCGTTTGTTTACAAAGAAAGCAATTTTCTAAAATATGCCTAATTTCAGTTTGCGGGTTGCCTTTGATGTTTATGGAATTGAGTCTTGGCCAGTTCTCAAGCGAAGGACCTTTGACTGTCTGGAAACTTTCTCCCCTTTTCAAAGGCGTCGGAATAGGCCAAGTTATTTATCCGGCAAGGCAGCTCGTAGAAGAATGCAGATGAATTTGGAGGTATTATGCTCCTGTATGGTGGCTACTTATTACAACATGATCACCGGATGGGCCATATACTACCTGGTGATGTCCATACGCGAGGTGCTGCCCTGGAGCTGCTGCACTGGGGACTGGGCCACGCCCAACTGCGTCTCCTTCCTCTCCGACACCCCCTTCTGCCAAGCACTTGCCTCTCCCTCCACCTCCCCATACCCCACCAACGCCACCCAACCCCTCAACTCTGTTACCCATCCATATCTTCCTCAATCAGACTAGGAAAAGGCAGAGTGCAGAGTGCTCTGTTCGCCAACGGCTCCAAGGCCAAGTTCGCGGCGGACGAGTACTTTCACAATCACTTCATGGGCATCACGGACGGTCTCCACAGCCTCGGGGCACCCCGCTGGCAGCTTGTCGTCTCCCTCGCCTTCGCCTGGGTCATCGTCTTCGCTGTCCTCCTTAAAGGCATCAAGGTTCCATCCACCCATCCTTCTCTCCTTCCTCCTACACCAGCCGCTTGCAGAGCATAGGGAAGACGGTCTACTTCACCTCCACCTTCCCCTACCTCGTGCTCACCATTCTCCTGGTACGAGCAGCCATAGAGCCTGGGGCAATGGACGGCATCCGCTTCTACCTCACACCCAAGTGGGAGATGCTTGCCGAAGCTCGCGTCTGGAGTGCTGCTGCCTCTCAGATATTCTACTCCACTGGTTCTTACTTCTTTTTTTACACTGAGCCAAAACTAAATACTCCTTTTACCTCTGAAGGCGTTTGCTTTGGCGGCGCAATCACACTGGCCAGTTACAACGAATTTCACAACGACCTCTACAAGGTCAGCTTTTGAGCGATCCTGTACTCTGCATGCTTTACGCGACAAGTTGCAGAACGCCATAATCGTGTCACTGATGAACAGTGCGACGTCCATCTACTCCGGCTTCGTCGTCTTCAGCATCCTGGGCTTCATGGCCCACAATCAGAACACCACCGTGGACAAGGTCGTCACCGGTGGCCCGGGGCTCACATTTATCGCCTACCCGCAAGCAGTCACTCTCCTCCCTGCCTCTCCTGTCTGGTTTACACATTCCTCCTTCCCAGACAAGTCGATGTCAAGGCCGAAAGAAACTGGATGAAGGTCGGTGATGTTCTTCGTGATGATCGTGACTCTGGCCCTGTCCACGATGTTCCCCACGGCGGAGAACATCGCCACAGCCCTCATCGACCAGTTCCCGGGCAAGCTGCGCAACTACAAACTCTGGGTCATGATGGTCGTCTGCTTCCTCCTCTTCCTCCTTGGCCTCCCTCTCACCACCGGCGGCGGCATGTACGTGCTACAGGTCATACCTCCTTCATACCTCCCCTCCCCTTCTACCTCCCTCAGCCTACTCCCGTCGTGTAGAGCGGTGGCATTTGAAGATGATGGACACTTGGGGCGTGGGCTATGCACTGCTCATCCTCGGCTTCGTCGAGGTCACCGTCGTCGCTTGGCGTTACGGAGCCGGCAAACTGCTCAACAACGTCGCCACCATGATCAAGTCCCTCTCCTCCCTTTCTCCCTCTCAAAGAGGAGGCGAGAGAAGAGATCTGGTGCAGATACAAGCCGTGTGCTTTGTGGAAGTACGTGTGGGTAGCCATAACGCCGTCGCTGCTCATCTTCGCGGTGGTGTTCACGGTGCTGGAGTACAAGCCGTTGGACTACGCGGGCTACGTGTTCCCCTCCTGGACGGCGGCCGTCGGCCTCTGCCTCACCTCCATCTCCCTCCTCCCCATCCCCATCTACGCCGCTCACAGCCTCCTCGCCTACATGCGCGACCACCCGGGGGTCGGCTTCCTGGAGGCCCTGAAGACCCTGACGGAGCCGCGGGCGGACTGGGGCCCCGCCCTTCCCCAGCATCGATTCGCCGGCGCTGACCCCGGCGAAGACGACGTCTTTGCCTAGCACTCATCTGCCCACCTCCTTCAAACACCTACCAACACTTTTCGCCTACTTCATTTTTGCCTCGAATTCACCTTTTCTCACGGCCTCATGCACGGAAAAGAAGTAGTGCTGACAGCTCCACTGCCCAAGCAAAACGGTAGTGCTGTGGACTATTTCAGCTAGCTCGATGACTTTAATCTGTTATGACATGTGATAATGCCCCCTGTCCACCCAAATCAGCAATCATTTTGCTCATATTTTCTAGATTGATTTTGCAGATCTTTTTTAATATCTATTTTTCATAGCCTCTTTCCAAATTGATGAATAAATTCCCTCAAGTAAATTTAAAAGCACTATCACTTCAGATTTGCGCAAAATAAAATAGACTTTACTTGAAGAAATATCACAAAATAGTTAAAGTAAAAATTGTATCTATTTGAAATATTATCATCATGCCGATTTTCAACATACAAAAATAAGGTAATGTTGTCAAACAATAAGAGCAGCGGACAGACAGGTTCGGGAGTCAAAACGACCGGGCCCAGATGTAGGTACTGAACCCACAAGCCCAGAGAAGGGACGAAGCAGAAAGGTAGAGAACTGGGGCCCACACACGCGTTTTGGTGAGACTGCTAGCAGACATGGCCACCTTCACGGGTCCTCAAAAAGAGCAGCTTCGAAGCCTTGCCGATCGCTTCGGCTACAACTGCACCGATGAAGAGCTGGACACCTATGCCGGTATCTAGTCCTGGAACCAATGAAGGTTTACAGATAAAGGATGATTTGTAGCTGTGACGGCGCACACGATGGAGGATTATGTAAAGCTCTGGGCCATGCCCGAGCCCCCGCCCGACAATCCCTGCCCTCGCTCTGTCGGCTATCGGCCCACGCCGCAACAGAACCCCTACAATGCCTGGTTTCTTCTTTTTCCATCTCTCGTCTCTTCTAATCACCTCAATGGTGGAAGGTACTGGCGAACGGATATTGGGGAGCCAAAGGGCGGCGGCTTGCTGGCGGGCAAGACGGTAGCCATCAAGGACAACGTGAGTGTGGCCGGCGTGCCGATGATGAACGGCTCTCGCGTCCTGGAGGGCCACCTGCCCATCCACGATGCCACCATCGTCAAGCGCATCCTTCGCCAGGGTTCCTCTCACTCCTCTTTCAAGCAACAAAGGCAGACTATGCCGGGTGAAGGCGGCCGTATTCTGGGCAAGTCTACCTGCGAAGACTTGTGCCTGTCGGGGGGCTCCTGGAACACGGCCTACGGGCCGGTACGTAACCCGTGGGACCGGGAGCGAAACGCGGGCGGCTCTAGCTCCGGCTCCGCCGTCCTGGTGGCGGTGGGGGAGGTGGAGCTGGCCATCGGCGGGGACCAGGGCGGCAGCATCCGCATCCCCGCCTCCTGCTGCGGCATCGTGGGCCTGAAGCCCACCTGGGGCCTCGTCCCCTACACCGGCATCATACCCATCGAGACCAGCCTCGACCACACCGGACCCATGGCACGCTCTGTGGCCGACTGCGCACTCTTCCTTCAGGTATTTCTCACCTCTGCTTTGCCTCCTCTTAGCAGGGCCAATGGATTGGAGGCCATTGCGGGATTCGATGACAATCGAGACATGAGACAGCCCTCGGCTGGATTCTCCACTCCTAACTACTCAGAAGAGGTTTGCCAAGGTGACAAGGGCAGTAGAAATGTAGAAGTGTACTGTTGGTAGGTGGCCAAAGGAGCTCCGGATGAAGTGCGCATCGGACTCCTAAAGGAAGGTTTCGACGGGTGCAGAGAGGATGTAGTGGCTGTGGTGAACAAGGCGGTGGAACTAATCAACGCCTCCTTCAACACCGAGCAACTCTCCATTCCCGCTCATAACGACTGTTATAGTCTTTGTCTTTGTCAGTTGGAAGAAAGAAATTTGATTGAAGGCGGTGATATCTGGGGCCCAATAGGAATCCAAGGTTCCGGCAACCAAATGATCGCCGGAGCTGGTGAGTCCAGTGAGCTGGTAAAGGTGCGTTAAGCAATTGAGTGTACAGGTCACGGGACTGGCATGTACGGTGACTTGGACCCGCAATTGGCAGAGAAGATGCGGCAGGGCATGAAACTGAATGCCCCCGCCGTTTCGCACAACGTCAAGTTCATCCACATGCTCAGCGCCTATGTGGAGGAGAAATACGGACTGGTTGCCCTTTCCTCCCAGCTCATTCCGCTGTCCCAACTTTTGAACCAATGCTTCTAGGCCATCTACGCAAAGGCTCAGAGAATGGCGCTGGCTCTTCGACGCCAGTACGACGAGGCCTTGGCCAAGTTCAACGTCCTTCTCATGCCAACCCTCCCGGAGGCGCCCTGCAAAATACCTGACAAGGACACTCCGCTAGCTGGTTTTGCATTCCTTCAGCCAGGTTCTTTTACTCCTGGCTGAGGTGTTGGTGTTGGTTGACAGAGGCCATAGGGCGTTCACTGGAACCTATCAAGAATACGCAAGCCTTCGACTTCACGCATCACCCGGCCATCACCCTCAACGCTGGATTCAATGCCCAAGGACTGCCCATCGGTCTTATGCTTGTCGGCAAGCACTGGCAGGTTAATCGAAAAACCTCTCCTTTGATTTCTTTTTTCTTTTGCTTTTTGCTTGGCATAAAAGATAAAAAAGATAAAAATTCGCAGGAAGTGGAACTTCTGCAAATTGCCGCGGAAATCGAGAAGCTTTTGAAACCGCTGCAAACGCAGAAACTTCCGCAATGATGTTTAGCGGCGAAGTGATAATTCCATTTTCTAGCCTGCGTCTTCTCTGAGCGAATGCATGCGAAGGTGTTTGACCATCTTGCCTTCTTGCCTTATTTTTCTAAGGGATGTGGTGGTGATTTGGTATCATTTGAGATAATCAAATACGAGTATAGAACGCTTGTTGATGTCGCTGGCAGCGTAGCACATGACAAAGGCTTTGCCACGGTAGCCTGCCACATCCTAGCAGCAGTAAAGCATTAGCGATGTAAAACGCAAAATGCTAATAACTCTGCAATTGTCCCAGTCGCTTAGCCGAATGAAAGCAAGCGGTTGCCCTGTTTGCGTATCCAGAATGCTGAGCTTGTAGTTGAGGGAGGCATCTACATTTGTATGCGCCTAAAATTCATGCTTCCATTTGATGAAAGACTAAAAGAATAATAAGGTCTACTTGAGCAACAAGAAGGTTTCCAGCGAAGTCGAGAAAAACTTGTGAATAGGGCATGGCATCGCCACTATCACCGGGAAAGCCGCCAGTGTGGTTGAATATCTAAGAGCTTGCTCAATGATTGCAAAAGGGGAAAGATGAAGCAAAGGAAGCCTGGTCCCAGGTGGAGAGGTCGTAGGCAGCAAAAGTGTTGGCCAGTGTGTGCAGCCAGACCTGGCCGTTGAAGTGTTGCAGGCCGGTGACGCGGTCTAATCCGGGCAGCTGCGTAATGCCTGGGTAAAACATTGGGGCAAATTAGAAAGAGGTGATGGGGTGATTGGTAATTGGACCAGTGGGCTTTCCCTGATTGTTGAAGAGCTTAACGGTGGCTGGATGGTAGCCGGGACAGGCGACCAAAATCTCGTCTTCACAGGTTGTGGAAACGTAGACACCCAGGGAACCATCCTTCCCTTCGTCCACGCAAGGCTGCTCAATGCTCCGCAGCACCGTGCCGTTTGAACCGTCCATGCTGAGGATGCAGCAGATGATACATTTCGAAAGAAAGGGAAAGCCAAGGAACATGTAGACTGAGGTTTGATGCTGGCTCATGAGGGACTGAGCGGTGGCCTTGATGGCGACGACATAGTTGTTGTCAACGTCGATGTCGTAATCGCTGACGGTGCAGAAGACGAAGTCTGCCGGGTTCCAGCACACGGGTACAGTGGAGAAGTCCAGGCACGTTCGCTTCTCCTCCTCTAAGAACTCGTTCAGAGCCTTGGCAGCCAACCTTTTTACTTCCCGTCTATCAAGATCAAGAGAGAATCGGTAACCACAATGCAATAGCTGCCAGACCTACGCCCAAACTGGTTGACAAAGCCGTTGCGGTCTGTGCTCAGGTAGTACACCTTGTCTTCCTTCAATCCCATTTTCAGCTGCATAAATAGATGCAATTTCTCAATAGTTATGAAAATACTTTGTTCTTGAGCATCTTGTCGTAGGGACCGACGTTGAGGCGATTAAGGTAGACAGGGTCTGTGGCCACAGGAACGCCATTAAGGCTCTGCGTTGGGATGCGGATGTCGCTGCGACTGTCCATCGTCTCCTTCACCATTCCACCTGAGTCCCACAGCTACTCCTTTATGGAGGGAAAGAAATTATGAGTAGGCGGAACGAAATCGTGGGTTTGGCTCCCGGCGAGCTGTGAGACTGCCACTGCGCCGAAGGCTTTGGCCGAAGATGAATCGGTAGGCCTGCTCGTACTCCACGTCCAATTCCTGCTGCCTCTACTTATGAATAAGGGCGAATATCTAAGGCTAGCTAAAACGGAGCCTTGATCTGGCAAGCTTGGCCGCTCCAGCCAGCCGGGCAGAGGCACTGGCACTGGCCCCGCATGTTGATCGCCTTCCCGCCGTTCTTGCACCCCGAGCACGCTGTCGCAGTGAACGGCGCCACGTACTCAAGGCCAACCATTTATGTGGTGGGCAGAAGAAGAGGTGAGGGAGAAACGAGTTGAGCAGCTCGCATGCAGTTGGCGTACTTGGCCTCCAGGTCACTGCTGGCGGCGCTGTGTATGAGCTGGCAGATGGGCCGATAGCTGCGACGCAGCAGCACCGGGTTCTGTTGTACACCGGAAAGCAAAAGGCAACTTTGCCTCCCAGAAAGGATGACAGAGGAAGAGGAGGCGTGCCTCTGAGCCACTGGGCGTACTTGGTGGTCTGCATGGAGGCGTTGCCTTGAAGGGCGGCGCCGACCAGGTCCCCCGCCGCCTGAGTCGTTCCCCCGTCCACGTGAACGATCTTGTGCTGGCTCAGCTGGCTCATGCTGTGCGCAGTCTTCTGCTGCCCCCGAGCATCCTTGCACTTGTCCTGGCTGAAGCCGGCTGCAAGGACAGAGTGGAGTTTCAGTTTGCTTTCTTCTAAATGACTTCTAAATAACCAGTAGCAGAAAATCCGCCGAAGCCGAAGGAGGCGGAGACGTCCAGCTTCAGGCACTGCTCCATGCTGGTGGCCGTCATGTCGCTGTTCTTCAGGCTATAGGCATCCATGACGTAATGGTGCTGGTAGGTGCCGCCCAGACTCCCGCTGTGCACGTACTGTCAACGGGCAGAGGAATGGGTGAACAGCTTTGAAGCTAAGGGTAGAGAAAGGTCGAACGAAAACGCCGTACTGCTCGAAGAAGTCCATGTAGGGCTTGGGGCTGTAGACGGCGGGGAGGCGATTGATGGCGCTCTCCACGAAGGAGTCCAGCAGCAGGTTCGCATCGTTCAGAATGAATTGTGCCACTTCCACCTTCGCTTTCACCTTCAAATTCACTTCACGCCTAGGCTTTTAGAGCTGATGCAGAAGGGCAGAGACGGTGAAGAGGATGTTGCGAGTGTCTTTCATGCAGGTGTAGATGTTTTTCCAGGTCTCTGTGTGAGAGTAGGCGAGGCTTTCGTCCACTTTGATGCTTAGCAATCCTGTGGAATGAGGAGAGTGAGGTTTGGAGTGTGGAAAGGAGAAGAATGCCGCGTTCAAAGCCGGCTCCGGCGGTCTGCTGCCACTTGTAGGAATTGTCCTTGTCCTGCTCGTTGCTGTAGTCCTGGAGGTCAGTGTAGGAGTTCGTTTCCAGGCTGTCCTTCGTTCGCACGTGAAAGTGGAAGTTATTCACGTTGTAAGGCAGTCGGTACACCTTCAGTCCAACTTTAGGCCCTTGGGAACCCGGAAAGCGACAATCGGTGCCTTTGAAGAAATTGGTTCAACTGCAAATAGTGATAGCAACTGCAACCTTGAGTGTGTCGCCATCATGTGCCTTGCGACAGTAGCCGTTGAATCGATCGTTGTCGATGACCTTGGCGGCGAAACTCCCATCCAGCACCTGGGCCCCAGAGCCAATCTGGTCCAGGTACGGAATGGTCCCCAGTCCCAGACACTCCAGCACCGAACTTCCATTTCACACCTCTTCTACCCCCACTCAGCTGTTGTCCAATTACCTGGAAGCCCCTACTGGCTTGCTGCAAGCCTGCTCATCTCTGTTGTTTCCACAATCGTCCTGGCCTTCAGCACAAAGGGCTATGTCAATGAAGCAGTTGAGGGGGAAATGTGCCGTTGCAGAGGAGAGAGTCGTTGATGCAGCGGGTGGGCCCAGCCACCAGCTGGCAGTTGAACAGGCCAGCGCAGGGCAGATCAGCTGGGCAGCTTTCCTCGGTCACGCAGGCCTCAAAGCTGGAGTAAGAGTGTTGGAAGAGAACTGGAGACCGGGCTGGCCTTCTCCTGAAGCAGTTGGCTGGGGCAGGGGAAGCCGTTGAAGTGTGGCGGGTCGGTGATGTGTATGTGGCGAGAGGAGGTGCGAGAGCAGGGGGTCACAGGGGCTCCAGTCCCCCAGCTGGAACTGGCAGCGGTTCTCTGAGGTATGGCACGTTGCCTTCGTCAGCCCCACCGCCGAAACCAACATCAATCCAATCTTCCAGAAGGAGAAGCCTGTTTTTCGGCTCTGGGCAAGTGTGAAAATGATATGAACGAAAAAGAAGCACCTTCCATATTGGTGCAGACTCAAGTCAGCATAGAATGAGCTCATGCGGCCGACAGACATCCTGGTTGATAGCTGTGGGAAATTCAACATATGTTCAACATTCAGTGCTTACAGAGCGTTTTAGTGACGCATTTTGTGAGCAAAAGACGTAGTGAAATAAAAAAAACAAAAAAACCCAAACATTCACTCACTAACTCCTCAAAAAACTATGCGCGCCAGCGCGCCAAAAAACCAACCCCGAACAACACAACCCAAACAACACCCCCCCAAACAAAACACAACACCAACACACAAACACACAACACACACCCACCAAACCCCCCCCCAAACGCCATGCAAACACACCCCACAACCCCCCCCCCCCCAACCAACTGTTACCCCATTTCCTCGCTCGACCCCAATACTCACGATTGCGCGGCCGCAGGCCGCCTGCGCGAGGGTAGGCAGTCAGAGCTCCGAGATTCACGGCGCGGCGAGCCCCGAGCGAGCCTAGCATCAAAGCATCTGCGAAGTAGCCGCACACCCGGCCCGAGCCGAGACTCTCCCCCTCCTCCCCACCCCTATACATACCCCTTTTCGTCCGTCTGTCCGCATATATATATATATATGTGTGTGGTTCCGGAGCCCGTACTCCTCGGTTTTTCAATGAAATTGGCTCAAATTTTGCATGGAGGTCCGCCTAGGTGGTGGCTCGGGACGTTTTTGTGCGCTTGACGCAATTTTGATTTGTTCCAGATTTATTGTCAAAAAACCTCGAAAAAACTAAACGTGGGGCCTCAAAATTTGAAATTTTTTCGAAAAGTGCATATATTTTTTTCATTAATTGTATAATTATTATCAGCAACCTAGCAAAACCTCAGTAAACCAATTTTTTATAAAGGATGGCAGGACGTCATTAAAAAAAAAAAAAAAAAAATATGCCTATTAAAAAAAAAAAAAAAAAACAAACCCCCGCGACACCAAGCGCGAACCCAAGGCAAAACGTGGCAACCTGGCGAATTTCCAAGGCTGCGAATTCCTCCAAGGCCGCGCATCTATTGGCTACCCTTTATTCTGCAAAAGTCTCTATTTTACGTTCTTGGATCACTTGAGTCCATTTTGTTGTCCTGACCAAAATGGGCCACTTTAGCCGCTCTTTTTTTCACCAATTCCCCCTCTGCCTCTACGTTGATTACGTCATTCGCAATACGTTTATCATAAATAGCCAAGTTAAAACGATGCTCAAAAGAAACCGTACCAGAAAAATTATAAAGTCAGCAGATGTTTCCGGCTAGGACCAGATTTACTAAAGTGCGGGGGCGGAATTCAGCGCTTTCTACCAGCCCTCGCGCGGCCCCCGTTCATTTTATTGCCTTTTCTATGCAACTGCTTTTGGATAAAAGTCATTTTTTGCAACAATTCTTTTTCAATGGTCCATTTAAGCTCCATTATTTAGTGACAAGCTGGAAGTTTTCTTCAATTACGTTGAATTGTTGAAGCAAGCAAAGGCGGAAGATGGAAACTGGCTCGCTGGTCTTTCTGGACTTGGAGGCGACGGGACTTCCTTTCACTTTCCCTCGAGTCACCGAGCTGGCTATGTTTGCTCTTTCGATTGATAGGTTATCAAGCTTCTGCCTTTGCCAAGGAGAAAACTGATGAAGCTGGTGAAATAGGTGGCGGGAGTTGGTGAGTGGGTGGGACAAGCGGGCCCTCTCTGCTAAAGCCTTGCCGGAGGGCATTCGCCAGCTCAACTTCCTGGTCAATCCACAGCAGCCTTCCAGCCCCGAGGCAGTCATGCTCAACGGTGGCCCTGTCTTGTTCTTTTTGGAGAACATAGAGCTATTTGCGCTTTGGAGGTTTGACGGACGAGATGCTGGAAAATGAAGCGCCATTCAGCAAGGATACCCTGGCCAAAATTGCGGACTTCCTGCAGACACTGCCTCGCCCTCTCTACCTTGCCGTGCACAGTGGCACACAATTCGATTTCCCTCTCCTACGCAAAGAGCTGGAGGTTAGCCAGATTCAGAAGGCCCATTTAGATTGAACTGAAACTCCTCCAGATGTGCTCGGGGATAAAGGAATGGCAGGATCTGGGCGATGTTCATTGCGTGGACACGATGAAAGTGCTGCGAGCTATTGAGAAATCCTGGTTTGACGAGCTAAAGCGACTGGCCAAGGAGAATGCTAAACAGAACCCTTCAATGAAGGTGGAAAATTTTTTTCTTGAAGAACTTTCATTGAAAGAGTAGAATTGAATGAAAATATTGAAGGATGATTCAAAGCCGAACCGAAAGCGAAAGGCGAACCCCTTGAGCAATGTCGAATCTGCTTCAACTGACAGTGGCAGCACCTCCCAGGAGAAGCTCGTCGTAAAGGCGGTCAATCCTGGTGGTCTGGAGGTTATCTTCATGCCATATTTTTTCGAACGGACTTAGCTGTTCTATGGTAGGCAATGCCATTTGTGGAGAAGAGTGGATGGAGTGTGGCGCAGAGCAAGCGACTTGAACAACAAGTGGCTTTCGACGGTCGCTTGGTGACCAAAAAGAAAGGCACGGCTTCACTGGTTCTTACAAATGTTGCCGACCTTCTTGGGGATGGCAGCTGGCAGCAACAGTGAGTCATATTGGCAGGTTTTCAATGAGCTATTCCCGGACTTTCAAGATCCACCCAACCACCGAGCTCTGGAAGATACACTGGTTCTTCTCAGCGTTTGCTTGGCTTACGGCCAGGATTTTTTCAATCACATTCCATCCTCTGGGCTCAAGCCACTCACCAGCTTTCCACCTATGTCTTAAGATTAAAGGAGTAGGGTGTTTACAATATTATTTGGGCATAAACCTTTAGTGATTGAACTTTGGCGGCTGTAATTTTGATTGTCAACATAACTATTTACAACATTAAAACATTGCCATTATTTATGGGGTACTAACAAAAATGAACACTTTGGATAGAATAAGATGATTATTATTTTTATCCAATATGCAATGAATTCCACATTTATTTTTATCTTGGCTATTCTGAAATGCTTTTTTATCCATTTCTTTTTTGCTGTTGCTAAAGGCCTATGTTTTTTCGAAAAACCATTGAAAAAAGAAAGTAGTAAGCAATTGTAGTCGACCTTTACACGTATCACAAATGGCAAAACTGCGTGTTTCACGTGTTTGTGCATCGGAGATGACTATAATCAAACGAGCATTCAAGCACTAAGCAAACAAATAAAATGCAATAATCCTAAGTTTTTGCTTTCAATTCTGCACCCTTACTCTTGTCTTCTTTCCCGTGAAGCTTCTTTTTGATTTTCTTCAGCCAAAGTCTGAGCTTTTTCTTCTTCTTCTGTCTTCTCCTCCTTCTCGGCAGCCTCCTTTCGCTTTTTCTTAACCGCAAAGACCCTCCTCAGCCAGCCCACCTTGCGATCAGTGAACCTTGGCTGTCCATGGTGGAGGTTCTGGAGCCGTGATCGGTGGGAAGCGGGGCCGGAGGCAGCAGTTTCTCCACGATGGCATTCTTGCGCTCGATGACATTCAGCAGGAGGTTCAGCAAGTGCGCCTCCCAGTTTGGAGTCAGCTTCCGTTTTCGAACGCTTCTCAAATGGATCTTTCCTTTCTTGTTAGTGAAATGAACGATAAGAGGGGGCCAGGCAAACCAGGTCGCTCTAGTAGAATGCGGAGGTGGAGCTCAATGTCGCCGATGTAGGCTGTCCAGGAAATGCTCCCGCCAGGCCAGCACCAACTCCGCCTCCTTCTTCACCAGCTCCGCCTTCCTCCCCACCAGGCCCAGCCACTCCCCGCCAACCTTCTCATCTACCGCACAACCATTCCTTCACCAACTCTAACCAGAGCAAAAAAGAAGTAGGCACCCTTTGGGTTCTCTTCCAGTGGCAGTTGGAGGGAACGGGCGGCGCCCTCAAGCCGGTCATGCTCCTTGTTCTCAGAGTTTTGAGGGCAAGCTCCACGGCCTCCTTGGACATGGCTTCGTTGGACTGAATCTGCCCTGCTTCTGTTTACGCGGAGGGGCCGGGGGCGGGCCTCTTCTTACGGGGCACAGTGCTCGGACGGGGTGGCTTCTCAAATCCCATCCCTCCTCCGAGAGGATGAATGTAAGAGGGGAGGAGAGGGGACCTTGGAGGGCTTGGGAGGCGGAGGAGGGGCAGCTCTGGCAGGCTTGAAGCCGGCCTGTATCATGGAGCGTCGTTGGGGGGGCAGAGTGGCTGTCTGGCCCAGTCGCTCGCCGCCGGCCAGACTCTGTCGGAAGGCCGGCCTCAAAGCCAGCAGGTGATTTAGGCTACCCCGATGGGGGCTGGTGGGAGTTTGGACTTGGGAGGGATCTGTGGGCTGGTTGGCGGTGGACGTCGACGCACAGCTGGGGAGGAGCTCTGGTGCCCCGAGTCGGAGTCGGAGTCCCCGAAGGGGTTCAGCGAGGAGGCATTCATGCTGCCTTCAACCATCATCCTCAGTCCCATTCAGATTGACGGATTAGGTTTGCAAGCCTTTGGCAGGAGAAACTATCCTCGGCGTCGCTGGCCAATGGGGTTGAGGGAAAGGACCCAGGCGTCGCTGAATTCGCTCTCACTCTCGCTGGCCCCACTCTCTGAACCGAACGGGTTCATGCCCCCCGGATAATCTTCTAGCAATCAGGCTAATTTATGCCTTTTTCAGACGAGATTTGAGCCAAAGAAGCCAACCGAAGAAAGCGTCCTTGCGGACCAGATTGGCAGGCTTCGGTGGGATCGGAGGGCGAGGGGAGTTTGGCGAGAGTTTGGGGGACTGGAGTTTGGGAGCTTCCACGGAGCTGGCCCTGCTGGTGGGGCCGGAGCGGCGTTTGCGTCTTGGTGGGGCTATGGGGCCCTCTGGCTCCAGGCGATCGGGCTGTGCTGCTTTCGCTTCTGTTTCAACTGATAAGTTCCTCGGCAGGCTCTCTTCATCGATCCGGAGTTCGGCTAATCTGGGGTAGAGGATGCTGGGGTTGCTTTCTGAGGGCCTCTGGAGGAGATTCTGTAGCTGGGATTTTCACAGCTGCGGCAGCATCAGGCTCAGAAGCATCTGTCTGGCTGGCATGGGATAGTGCACAGCTGGGCTGTCAACAGGAAGAGGAGAAGTAGACTCCGCTTTGGGCTCCACGGCTTCAGCTGAACTTTCAGGGTCTTGGCAGTCTTGCTTGGGGGCACTTTCGATTTCTTCAGCTTTGATCTCGGATTCATGACCGATCGCTGTTCCCGCTTCTTCCGCTTCTTCCGCCGCATCCACTTCATTCTTGCAGTTCCCCTCCTCTTTTGCTTCAGCCTCCTCTTGGTGAGGCTGCGGTGGCCTTGAGTGGCAGGGAAAGGCAGGGGCGCCTGGGCGAGATTGGCAAGCAGGTCGTCCTGTTCGTGGCTTAGGCACTCGAAGGAGCGCTGGCTGCGGGCGGTGATCTGTGTGTAGAGGCCGGGGCGGAGGCGAGCCTAACAGCGGGTGCAGCGCGTAGCAGCTCCGGTGTACCGCCTCCCCGTCCAACAACAGCCTGCTCCAGCAGCCCAGTTCCCCAGGCCACTTTCCTGGTAGTCGCCGCTGGAAGCCTTACGACGTTTCTCCGGCCCCGCCTCCCCCGTGAGCGCCGCCTGGATCCCACCAGGTGTTCTCCCCGTGTCTGCAGCAGCCCGGCCTGGAGTGATAGTTGCGGTTGAAGTCTGATGAAGTAATTTGAGGGAGGAGATGACCTGAGTAAGGCAGGCAGGGCTGTCCATGAGGAGGTCGGCGGAGAGGATGGCTGGGAGGCCGAGGCAGCCCGCAGCAATGCCGAGTAGTGTGGCCAGGTTTTGCTGGCTCTCTTCTGCTAGCTGCAGCTGGTAGTGGTCTAGGCCGGCCAGTAGGGCGGATACGAGTTGGTAGAGGGCGCCTTTTGAGGTCAGACTTTGCACCATCTCCTTTACCTGGCCACCAATCGCCCCACCTACTTTACATTCTTTTCTTTAACACCTCAGCGATTTTGGATGTATCCAACTACTTTCCTTTCGTCTAGGTCAAAACTCAAAATGTATATTTCAAGAACACACAAAAGCCTTAAGTGAAGAAAGAGGAGAGTTTTTTGGTAATCAGATCGCAGAAGCCTTGGCCTCCCATTGTAGCTGATGCTGAAGTTCGCTGAGCCAGCTTCTCGACCCCCTCCATGTTGTTCGGATGGGAGATGAGCAGGAGAAGGAAATTGAGCAGCCGGGTTCCGGGGCAAAAGCGAGGTTGCGAGAAGTAGGCGCAAAGAGATTAGACAGGGCTCCACTTGATCTGAAGAGGGCTTGCAGGTTGGGTGGTAAAAGTATCCTCGGCTGGATGGCCACGCCGAGGACGTAGAGTGCGGACAGGACAGGCGAG
>JASANA010003914.1:0-11169 GCA_030248095.1 Ptycholaimellus sp. GST1_10
TACAGCAGGTGAAACTGTAAACTGGACTCGTACTGAAGGAGCAGGAGAAAACACAATGGTTACTCATCCTGCTCCTAACGGCTTGGAGATGTAGACTGGACTCGTACCGAAGGAGCAGGGAGAAGCCAATGGTTTCTCCCGTTATTCCTGCTCCTAACGGATTGGAGGTGTAGACTGGACTTTTATCTGAAAAGGAGCAGGAGAAAACACAATGGTTTTCATCCTGCTCCTAACAGCTTGGAGATGGAGACCCGACTGTACCAAAGAGGCAGGAGAGTCCTCGAAAGGCCTCATCCCACCTCTAAGGCTTGGAGATGTAGACCCGACTCGTACCAAAGAGGCAGGAGAATCCTCGAAAGGCCTCATCCCACCTCTAAGGCTTGGAGATGTAGACCCGACTCGTACCAAAGAGGCAGGAGAATCCTCGAAAGGCCTCATCCCACCTCTAAGGCTTGGAGATGTAGACCCGACTCGTACCAAAGAGGCAGGAGAATCCTCGAAAGGCCTCATCCCACCTCTAAGGCTTGGAGATGTAGACCCGACTCGTACCAAAGAGGCAGGAGAATCCTCGAAAGGCCTCATCCCACCTCTAAGGCTTGGAGATGTAGACCCGACTCGTACCAAAGAGGCAGGAGAATCCTCGAAAGGCCTCATCCCACCTCTAAGGCTTGGAGATGTAGACCCGACTCGTACCAAAGAGGCAGGAGAATCCTCGAAAGGCCTCATCCCACCTCTAAGGCTTGGAGATGTAGACCCGACTCGTACCAAAGAGGCAGGAGAATCCTCGAAAGGCCTCATCCCACCTCTAAGGCTTGGAGATGTAGACCCGACTCCCCGACTCGTACCAAAGAGGCAGGAGAATCCTCGAAAGGCCTCATCCCACCTCTAAGGATTGGAGATGTAGACCCGACTCGTACCAAAGAGGCAGGTGAATCCTCGAAAGGCCTCATCCCACCTCTAAGGCTTGGAGATGTAGACCCGACTCGTACCAAAGAGGCAGGAGAATCCTCGAAAGGCCTCATCCCACCTCTAAGGCTTGGAGGGGGCCAGAACACTCCCGGACAACTTTTTGTGACCGCCCAAAATTTCCTTTTCCAACATTTTTTTGGAGGCTTATCTTGGCCATAGCGACCGATAGGGAGCTACTACGGCTACCACCATAAGTCGTGGAGTACCAAGGACTGACAATAGTACCAGGAGTAGGGCGTAGCCAGCGCAAGAACTTCAGAAAAACCCCCGGGAGTGTTCTGAACTTTCGGAAATGTCCGGGAGCGGGGTGGAGGGGCTTGGAGATGTAGACCCGACTCGTACCAAAGAGGCAGGAGAATCCTCGAAAGGCCTCATCCCACCTCTAAGGCTTGGAGATGTAGACCCGACTCGTAGTTACTCATCCTGCTCCTAACAGCTTGGAGATGTAGACTGGACTCGTACCGAAGGAGCAGGAGAAAACACAATGGTTACTCATCCTGCTCCTAACGGCTTGGAGATGTAGACTGGACTCGTACCGAAGGAGCAGGAGAAAACACAATGGTTACTCATCCTGCTCCTAACGGCTTGGAGATGTGGCTTTGCCTTTTTGAATAAGTAGGAACTAGTGTGAATGAATTTAGCGCTGTTGATATTTGAGATATTGATCTTGATTAACTTGTGTATTTTATTGCTTGTATTACTTTGAGTAATAAAGCAGATATTTTCCAAGTCCAGAAGGGATTCTTATGTACCAATTACAGAAATTCGATTTGCCCGAATCCAAAGCAAATCCAGAGCTACATCCAAAGCGAAATAGTGGATATTAATGGCTAGAATCTCTTAAGACGAGTTTTGTGAGAAGAGCACGAATGACCCAAGGGCCGAGATCCATGGCTTTTTTTGACCCCCCTTTTTATGACGGGAATAAAAAGTTCTATCAATAAGAAGTAAAATTCATTGTCCTGGCGCGATGGAGCGCAGCGACCGTCGTCAGCGCCCAGACCCTCTTTTCGACCCAGGTGAATCCTCCATGAATAGGAATCCTCCCTGAATATCCGCCCCTGAATATAATTCATAATCCAATAATAGACCACAGCCTCTGACCTGTGACCAATGTCATTCAATCTGGCATTTGATTGAACGGTATGCTCTAAGCAGTCTAAGCGCTACTCCGAGTGTCTAGAAAGGCTGTTTTTCAGACCGGGCACACCCAGAAGAGCATCGCTGTCAGACATTTGTGAATGTCAACGACAACGAGAGTCTTCCTATATGCCGGGCTCGAAGAAAGAATAAGAAGCAAAGGATTTTTGGCTGGCTCCTAGAACCCCCCCCCCCCCGAAGATATACACCCCCCCCCCCCGAAGATATACACCCCCCCCGTAGATATACACCCCCCCGTAGATATACACCCCCCCCCGAAGGGTACTATATTGAAAATTTTTTGTGGCAAAAGAAAGCTACAGTCCTGCTGATGTTGTTTCACAATGACATCTACTAATAAATTATGGACTACTGCCCAATGGTAGATGACTATGTTTGTGAAAGGCTAAATGATTATCTTATCATGCTCATTGAGCGAGCAGACGGCGTAGAAAACTTTTTCCCCAAAAACCAGAACTGGGCAAGAGCGACAGCAAGGCTCCGGTCAAAATCGCCTCTGCTTGCCCACGTTGCTCAATTCAACCTGCCCCACTTTATCTTTCCTAAGTGTTTCAAATATCTTCTCCTGCTGGCCTATGCGGTAAGCGATGAAGAGAATGAAGAAGAGAGCGGTCATGGTGAAGACGCCGGCTATGATACCGATGCTCCGATCGGCAACCATCATCTCCAGCACCTCCGACCGCCGCTTCCTGAGGCCATTCTGTCAAAGAAGCTGGCCAAGGTGACTGAGACTGCTGAGACCAGGATTTCCGGCCCCTATGATGAATTGGCCAAGTAGACGACCACCAGAGCCATCAGTTCAGCAACATTTATTTCCCAACACACTGCCCCAGTATCCATCAGTAAAAATTTTCAGGCTTGCTTCGGATGGCCCCGTGTCTCTAGAATGAATCAGATTGCTTACCACTTTCGCGATGCTTAAACTCAACTAAAACAATTGACCAAACCATTACTTAACGTAGGATTAAAAAAGGAACTTAGGCCTAACTTTGGATATATGAGCGTATCCAAGCAAAAGGAATCAGTTCATTTAGCGCCAGAATTGACACCTATGCTTGTTTGCCCAAGCCATAAGCAATAAGTATCTCTAGGCTCACATCCACTCCTCATCGCGATACTTTGCTTGCATTATCAGTCGACGCACTAGCTTGAATAAAAGCGCTCAAAAATGGGAAAATTTCTAATTGGAGTCGAGATTTGTTGTTCTTTTATCATAATCAGTTTTTTCATTGTGTGAAAAAATATTGTTTCACTATCATTAAGTCGTAGGAATTGACAGGTTATTGATATTTATCTAAACTGAGTTTCGCTATTTTCCACTCCTTCACAATTAGCGCATTTTTAAGTAGACAATTTTTTCGCCCGCCAAACTCATTTCTGCAGGGCAGAGAGGCTTTCCATCACCGTCTTTTTCCCTGAAATTCAAATCATGGTCATGGCTAAGACGAAAGCTGGCGCAACTGGCAATTCAGGGAGTGCCGAATGTTGGCTTTGCCCGCATCATCTCCTGCCAGCGCCTCCCAGATGAAGCTATTGACTTTAGCACCTGAAAGAAATCACTGTAAGTATTTCAAAACAAGCCGAAAGCTGTTTGCCTTTCAGCTTGGCAGAGACATGAGGCTGCAGTTCAAATTCTTTATCGTATCCATCATCGTCATTCACTGTAGTCCGGAAACAGGCCAAACCCTCAAAACGACCAATAGTTAGTAAATAATAAAGAACATAAGCAAGCTAACGTCTTCGAAGACGTTTTCTACCTCTCTGTAGATAGATTGCAGTTCAGTAAACATATGATATACGAGGTCGGCGCAGCGATGTTCCATTAGCTCGAGCGATCGCGCCGTAGCCTATTGATCAACATGATGAATATGCGCACAAGTCTGCCAAAAATTACCTGGGGCAGGGCAGGCTCGATATCAGTAGGCTCCGTAGTTGCAGGCAGCGAGCGGTTGAGCGCTTCTTCAGTTGCACACTCCTCTTTGGCCGAGTGAATCCGTTGCATCACATCCAGCGTTTTGCCCACATCCTTCAGTCCACAGTTGGATTTTTGATGATGGATAACTCTAGGGAACAGTGGCGGATATAGGGGGGAAAAGGGGGACGTTTCCCCCCCCCCCCCCCCCACCCGAACGGATTTCGGGGGAGGGGGAATTCCCCCCCCCCCCCGAAACTTTCAGGAAGGGGAAAAATTTCACTCTTTTAGATGGTTGTACGAACTTTCGTTCCCAGGATCTTTCGTTCCCACGAACTTTCGTTCCCGAACTTTCGTTCCCACGCGGCCTTGTTTCAAGGTATCAACCAGATGTATTTTCATGCCAAAATTAATCAGATTTCATTTACAAATGATTTGCAATGAAGTTGGCATAAGGAATTTATGATGTTTCAAAAATTGAAACATCCAAAAAAAAATCGATGGTTTTTCAATAAAAATCAGTTGAAGTTTGGCATGTACGTCTGTCATGGTGATATCTTGAAATTGAGAAAAGGAATTTTTTAAAACTTTATTTTTTTTTGGTTTATAGTCATAAACCTAAACTTTTTTAGATGTTTCAAAAATTTGAACAAGCATAAATCATTGGTTTCTCAATGAATGTATATATGAATGAATGAAGGTAAAGTAGCTTGAGCTTATTACTTGGAACAAAGGCCACATATCTTGGCGAATATCAAAACATAATGATAAGCACCAAAAATAGTCATTAGGCACCACCAAGGCGGACCTAATAAGAGCAAATAACCAGAATAGTATTAAAATTATCTTGTTGTATTGACAAATTCGTGGGGCTAGTTTGGGAACGAAAGTTCGGGAACGAAAGTTCCTGGGAACGAAAGGTCGGGGAACGAAAGTTCGGGAATGAAAGTTCGGGAACGAAAGTTCCTGGGAACGAAAGTTCGTGATACCTTTTAGATACATCTTGTCAAAAAAATTTTCCGCGCGCTTCGCTCAGTCGAATTTAGTCTCATATAAATTTTCACCAAACATTTCCCCCTCCCCCGAACAAAAATCCTTTATCCGCCACTGCTAGGAAAGCCAACATTCAGGAGTGCTGCTATGCTGCTGGCCTCTTCAATCAAAGCTCGGGACTCGGATATCCGTTTTTGGACTGCGGCGCTGTTACTGCTCACTAGTACCTTCACCTTCTCCTCAAATCAGCTTTTGATTCGTCAAGGCAAAGAAAAATTGAGGTCAAACTTAAAGCTATACGCTAGCTATACGCTGAATTAGCTAGCTCGGGTAGAGTGAAAACAATACCTTGACATAGTCCAGATTCTGGACAAGGTTGTGCCCATTGTGGTCCATCGCTGCACAGAAGGCGCAGAGGAGGCAGTTGTCAGTGCAGCAGCGCAGGAGCTTCTCTCGTGGTGTCCCCTCACCGCAGCCAGGACAGCGCACCCTCTTTCGCTCTTCCTCCCGTTTTGCCGACACCATCTCAAGCACTTCTCACACTCGTCTTTGCAATTTTTGCGCGGCCGAAGGCCGCCTGCCGCGGAGGGCAGGGCAGTCAGAGCTCCGTAGGCCAGAGGGCATGGGTGCGGAGGCCCCGGAGCATAGCCTAGCATGCGAAGCATGCTAGGCGAAGCGTAGGGGCCGTAGCACCCGTGCCCGGAGGTCGGAGAAGCTCTGGCGCCCTGCCCGAAGCGGCGGGCGGCCAAGGCCAGCTTAAGCAGTTACCCCATTTTTGCGTCCGTCTGTCCGCATATATATATCTTATATAATACGCGTGATACCATTTTGGGAGGGGTCTCGGCGCCACCTGGATTCTTTACTTATCCTGACATGTGACAGCTCTATGAATCAGTCTCGACGAATTAATCAATATTTTTTGGGGTTATCCATGCATGGGAAATGTTAAAGACATGAAATAATCAAAAACATTTGCATTTTTGCCATTTTTGAGCATTTTTTGACTTTGAAACATCATAGCTCCTCCATTTTTCCTCCATTTTGAATTTTTTTTTCAGTTGCAGCTACAACAATTCTGTCTTTATTCCGTTTGTTAGTTATCAAAGTTTTTAATAAAATATTTGAAAATAAATGGATTGACTGGTGACAATTTTTTGATTTTTGGCCTACCCAGGAGCCTGATGTGATTAGGATGCATTAAGTAATTCCTTTTAGAACTCACGGCAGGGAAACAACGAAATGTAACCTCATGGAGGTTTATTTCGGCATGGTTTGTATTATTTTAACTTTTAGTTAAATACATGTTTTTGGTTTTCGATGGGTGATAGAACCACTGATTAACGTTGTATCAAGTTTGAAATACTGCCTGAATGACATGGTCAAATAACTTCTTTTGAAATGTTCAAATGTTTCTTTTATCTTTGCTGTGGTGTGTCAAATTACTTTTTTATTTTTCTTATTTGATGGTTTTATTCTAAGGGTGGCCGCGCGGAGCGCGGCCACTGACCAATATTACTAGTATATATATATATGTGTGTGTCCCAGGCCCGTACTCCGCGGTTTTTCAACGAAATTGGCTGATTTTTTGCATGAAGGTCCGCCTAGGCGGTGCCTCGGGACCATTTTTGGTGCTTGGCGTAATTTTTTGAATTTCGCCCAAAACTCAATTTTTTGATGTTTCAAAACACTAAAAATCGTAAATCACTGGTTTTTCCATGAAATTAGCTGAAATTTTGCAGGAAAGTCCGTCTTGGTGATGCCTTGGCACCATTATTAGGGCTTGGCGAAATTTTGATTTTCACCCAAAACTCAAATTTTTGATGTTTCAAAATGCGAAAAATCGTAAATCACTGGTTTTTCAATGAATTTTGTTGATTTTTGGCAGATACGTCCGTCAAAGTAATATCTTGAAGCTGGCAAGAGGAAATTTTGAAATATTTATTATTTATTGATTTATAGTCAAAAACCCAAAATCTTGATGTTTCAAAAATTTGAACAAGCATAAGTCCATGGTTTTTCAATAAAATTAGCTGATTTTTGGTATCTACGTCCATGAAAGTAATATCTTAAAGCTGGCAAAAGGAATTTTTGAAATAATTAGTATTTCTCGATTTATAGTTAAAAGCCAAAATCTTGATGTTTCGAAAATCGAAACATGTATAATTCATGGTTTTTTCACTGAAATCTTTTGAATTTTGGCATGCATTTTCATCTAGGTGGTGTCTTGAGGTAAGGCCGCGCATCTTGGCAACCGCCGAGAATACCTTCAATCAATGCTGCAATCAATTTATGTCAATCAATGCCAATGTCTTTATGTCAATCAATGTCTTTATGTCAATCAATGCTGCAATCAATTTTTTCCATTCTGGAATAATCTGACATAAATCGGAGAATTCAGTCGTTATCAAGCATAAAACTTGAGAAAACAAAAAAATTACGCACTCTACATATGCCCAGAATTGTTGCAAACAATTCTTTTTTTGGCCTACTTTTGCCATTGATTATTCAACTTCCAAGACTGCCGTAGTCAAAAACTCGATTCGGGCATTCGGCAGGAATTTTTGATATCGATGGCATGCAAGACTTTCATGAATACACTCTGAACTTTCATGTAGACAGTCTGAAGCGGTGCCCAGGATTCCTTCCGAATAGGATAAGGAAGCATCATTTTGCATGCATTTTTGTAAAATAAATGGATTTCAGGAAATTCTCCTCCCCGCCTTTGTAAGCAAAGTCTTCATCTATTGATACAGGTCTTAGAATTTTGTCCTGCATCAAAAGCTTTTTATTAGGGATCTGCAATTTTTAGGGATTAACAAAACCGCTTAATTAATAACAACTTCTAAAGAGAGACATCCCAAAAAAATTTATCAGCATAAATTTCATCATTCAAAATTCAAATGAAATATGTATTAGACACAATAATGCAAATATAAAAAGGGTCATCAAAATAACTAGGGATATACACACAAGGAAATAGGACATGGCTGGGCTAGAACAGCGCAGTGGACTGCTTGACCGCCGTCTCAGGCGCAGTCTCAGTTCCTAGCGTGCCTGCAATGACATCAATTTAACATCAACATCCACCAAAGGCATTGTGAAAACTGATATTGGCGAAGGCTTCCGGAGGCGTTGGGCTGCTTGCGAGGGGCGAGGCAGTGAAGCCGTTAGCTGAAAATATTTTAAACGTGATAAAAACAAATGGCAAAAACTATGAACAAACAGGTGAGGGGATCGTGGCGGAAGACGAGTCCTTGAGCATCGGTGGCGATGGCGAAGGCGGCGAGGATGACGGTGATGATGATGCAGGCGTAGGAGACGCAGACTCCACCTGCAGAGTTTTTGTTGGAGCCTGGAGGCTGCTTCTGAGCAGGATCGGAGCCGCGGGGGAGAGGCTTAGTGGGCGGATTGGGCCAATTGCGGAGGACAGGGAAGCGTTGGGTGACGTTGGGGTGCAAGCTGGTGTTCCAGGTGTTGCAGCGGTAGGTTTGGCACTCGTTTTTCCAGAATGGCTCCAAAAGGTCGTCCGCGAGCTCGTAGCCAGTAGGGAAATTCCATCGGCCTGGAATGCCGTAGCGGTATAAGTCAAAGGCGTAGAAGTCGTCGTCGTTGTTGGACGCCTTCTTGTGAACAAGTATGGCCTTGCACACATACCACACACACCAATCCGGTCCTGGCGAAGCAGCAGGATTGAGCACCAATCCAGTGGCACAGGTGGTATAGTCTGGTGCTGGCCAGGCACTGAGCACAGGAATGGCATCGGTGACATATTTGGGCATCGGGTTGTTTATGCGATCGATACTGTTACAGTTTTTACGACCGCAAGGTTTGTTGTAGAGAGGCTTGCCATTCATTTGCACAATCTCATAGGGCTGTGGAATGGTTTGGTTGGTATCACAGTACTCGCGTAGATTGTAGGCTGTGTAATTGTCCTCTTTTGCTCCCACCATGCGTACCAGCACAGCACCACAATAGGAGCAGTCGTTTTCGCTTCCCGACGATAAGGTTTTGTAATCAGTGTAAAAGCCCACCCAACAGCGAATACCGATTCGATGAGGCCAGTTTTGCAGGAAAGGCCAGTCATGTTTCACTGCTTTTTTCAATGCGTATTTAAAGTCCGTGTAGCACCAGTCTTTATGACACTTATGCTGAAAGACAGGCTGAGAGGAGGAGCCCGGTCGAAGGAAGATGCTGTAGTTGGAAGGAATCTTGAGATTGTCGTCGCAGTAGTAGAAAAGCTTGTAGTCCTCCACATTCCATTCGTTTATGGGATCTATTCGTTTATTTCGAACAAGAAGCATGGCTTGGCAAAAAGAGCACTCTTTGTAATGCTTCCAGAATGAATTATCACTAACACTGCAAGAGATTGAGCTTCCCTGTCCGCTTACCCATCCGGCACAGAGAAAAAGTAGAAAAATTACTGAGCGCATGATAGTTACTTTGCTTTTTTGATTTCTGACCTTGAATAAATATTTTTACATTCAGTTTTTTTTAACAAAGATCAAATGCAATAATTCTTCTTTTCAGTGAAGCCCAGTGTTTGCGATGTGGGAAAAGTTGTGGGTCGCAGACGTACCGAACTATATTTGGTTTTAGAGTTTTTTAATAAAATTATCAAAAAAAACATGCTCGATGTGCCAAGATTTAATTTTTTTCTTTATTTAGCTGAATTATTAGTTTTATTTTAATACTTTTGGCTGGCCTGCTCTTCCTCAAGAATGTCCTCAAGGTTTAAGCAACTTGTTCTTTGCTTAACCTCAGCGCACATTGATTTATCAGAAATATGCTGCAAAAAATGTGGTGCACGCGTACTACTTGGGGAGGGGGTGGTAAACAAGGTAATACCGGCTATCGCCAATAGAAGCGCTGCCTGGTTTACACTAGTTTCTGAGAAAGGAACACAAAAATTGTAAATAGCTAGTTTTATTTGCTATTTTGGTTATCATAACAAAATAAAATAGTTGTCAAAATTGTTGGAAATTCATAAAAGCGCTAGGTTACTGATTTTTAACTCGCGAAGCGGGCCCGAAGGGCCCGCTTCGCGGTCTATACATGTGACTGACTTTTTGTCCGTGTGTGTGTGTGTGTGTGTGTGTGTGTGTGTGTGTGTGTGTGTGTGTGTGTGTGTGTGTGTGTGTGTGTGTGTGTGTGTGTGTGTGTGTGTGTGTGTGTGTGTGTGTGTGTGTGTGTGTGTGTGTGTGTGTGTGTGTGTGTGTGTGTGTGTGTGTGTGTGTGTGTGTGTGTGTGTGTGTGTGTGTGTGTGTGTGTGTGTGTGTGTGTGTGTGTGTGTGTGTGTGTGTGTGTGTGTGTGTGTGTGTGTGTGTGTGTGTGTGTGTGTGTGTGTGTGTGTGTGTGTGTGTGTGTGTGTGTGTGTGTGTGTGTGTGTGTGTGTGTGTGTGTGTGTGTGTGTGTGTGTGTGTGTGTGTGTGTGTGTGTGTGTGTGTGTGTGTGTGTGTGTGTGTGTGTGTGTGTGTGTGTGTGTGTGTGTGTGTGTGTGTGTGTGTGTGTGTGTGTGTGTGTGTGTGTGTGTGTGTGTGTGTGTGTGTGTGTGTGTGTGTGTGTGTGTGTGTGTGTGTGTGTGTGTGTGTGTGTGTGTGTGTGTGTGTGTGTGTGTGTGTGTGTGTGTGTGTGTGTGTGTGTGTGTGTGTGTGTGTGTGTGTGTGTGTGTGTGTGTGTGTGTGTGTGTGTGTGTGTGTGTGTGTGTGTGTGTGTGTGTGTGTGTGTGTGTGTGTGTGTGTGTGTGTGTGTGTGTGTGTGTGTGTGTGTGTGTGTGTGTGTGTGTGTGTGTGTGTGTGTGTGTGTGTGTGTGTGTGTGTGTGTGTGTGTGTGTGTGTGTGTGTGTGTGTGTGTGTGTGTGTGTGTGTGTGTGTGTGTGTGTGTGTGTGTGTGTGTGTGTGTGTGTGTGTGTGTGTGTGTGTGTGTGTGTGTGTGTGTGTGTGTGTGTGTGTGTGTGTGTGTGTGTGTGTGTGTGTGTGTGTGTGTGTGTGTGTGTGTGTGTGTGTGTGTGTGTGTGTGTGTGTGTGTGTGTGTGTGTGTGTGTGTGTGTGTGTGTGTGTGTGTGTGTGTGTGTGTGTGTGTGTGTGTGTGTGTGTGTGTGTGTGTGTGTGTGTGTGTGTGTGTGTGTGTGTGTGTGT
>JASANA010003916.1:0-26996 GCA_030248095.1 Ptycholaimellus sp. GST1_10
ATTGATCCTTTTAAAGTAAAGATTGGGTCGACATGGTAATTTATTTTTTGGTTTTGGTTGTGGTGTTCTAGTGCATGGCATCACTTGAAATTCTAAAGGGTTTTCAAAATCGTGTTTGTTGTATGGCGTAAAATCAAAATTTTTTGACTTTTGAATGTCATCAGGATTCAAACAGTGCAATTGGTATTCACTAGTGGTGTATTGCATTTGGTCTGGAAATAGGTTTGCTGATACATGTTTGCCTAGGTTCTTGTCTTCACCATCTGGTCCATAGAACGAAGTTGATGATGTTCTATTAAAGGCAGGGTTTGGCTGTTTTCTAGTAATGTTATAGATTTCTGGGTCAATTTCCAATGAACTAGGTTTATTGCCAACAGTGTAATATTCCTTTACGTTTCTTTTAAGCTGCGTGTTACATTTGCAACAATTTAAGCAAAACTGATATCGGTCAGCACATGATGGTACATGTTCTGTTCTAAATTGAGACTTTGGCGTGGATTGTACAAGTGAGAAATTGGATATACTGGTATTCGGCAGTTCAGACAACCAGACCCAACCAGGCCGCAATTTGTTCAAGTCCGTGTTACTTTTGTTCAGATTCATCGTTATGAACAAATTTAGTGTTTTCTGACATTATTGTTCTTATTGTGATAATTCTTCTAAGTATGTTATGCCAAATATTCTGCAACATATATATAAAGCAATTAGTAAACTAAAGTAGAATATAGTATTTAGTTATGGGTTTGCTAAGCTTCCAAAAATATTCTCTAGATTCTGTGAATCAAACCTCAACGAACTAATTTGAAAGTTATGATTTGACCTAGCACGCCATCTATTGCACCTAGAGCACTCATCTGACCACCAATCGCTTCCTTTTGATCCATAGAATCTAAGGTTTGAGCAAACCAGAGATGACCAACTTAGTTGATAGCATTTAGATGCGTCTCAAACTTGAACCACAAATTTGAAAGTTATTCTATTGCACCTAGACCACTCATCTCATATTATCCATGGGCACATTCGAGTTTTTGATGTGCACAAAAACAAAAAGATGTTTTTCATGCGACCATCACTGCTTCCAAACTCGATCCCTTGTCAAGGGCTTTATTGGGGCTGCTCAAACATTCAAAACATTGCAGTTTCTGGCGCAAAATAGTCTCCCCCAGCCTTGTTGGGTCAGTGTGAGATCAGATTGAGAATTATTAGGCTGGTTGAAATGCCTGTTTAATTGGTATGCTTTTGTACCTCATTTGAGCAAAGTTAATATTGATTTCATCTCAACCACAAGTATAATGCAATCAATGAACTAAAATTATGAAAATTGTGCAAACTAGGTTCTGTGGGAGTCGCCTAGAGCATAACGGCCAAACATGGTGAATCTAGACGCTCTTCATCTACACAAGCCCTCTTTGGCGACCAAGTAAGCTTCAATGGACACGTTCTCCTTCGTCTCACACTTGACAGCTGTATTGGTTCGGCAAACAGTCCACCCTTGACCTGAACGGACTTCTCACACTTGACTAAGGACTGGCCTAGCTAACCAGACCTTCAATGGACTAAATCGAAAGAAACGGAAAAAGAATTTGCTCCCTGGAACTTTTCGGAAACGGTAGATATACAATTGTCTTCCAGAGTATACCTGTTCGCTTTTTATTCACTTCCCATCATTTCACTTCCTTCCGGCTTCCCATCATTTCACTTCCCTCACTTCCCATCATCCATTCGAGTCACTACAGTCATCCATTTGCATCCCATCATCCATTCGAGTCATCCATCCCCCACTGCCCCTCCCTCCCCCACTGCCTCCTTCTTCCCCCACCGGCAAGCCAGAGGCACAGCACCGCACCTTTCATGGAATTAAAGTTGAGAACATTTACAAAATCCGTTGAGACTTTGACTTTTCCCATCATGCCCAATTTTCCATTAATGTTTCAAATGGTCCGGGACTAGTTCCACCCCACCAGATCTTCCTAAAATATTATTACCTTTCAGGAGAAAAAAGTTTGCCAAGATCCGTTGAGAATTCGGTGAGGACCAGCAATTCCAGGAAGAAGTTTCAATCAGTGACTTGCATGGTGAAAATTTGGTACAGAGATGAGACATGCCCCCGGCACACAGCCGGTTTCTGGGGCAGCACCTATGAAAAAGCTTTCGCGCCCCCACTCCACATCCCTCTCCTACACATAAGGAATGCAAGGAAGAGTGAAAGAGTGGCGTGCTCAGGGGGTTAAATGTCACTGGACCAAACAAAATCCGCTAATCGATCCTGGAAAAAAATGACTGATTCCAGTAGCCCATTCCAGATGCCCACCACGCTCTGCGGCCAGGCTCGTCTTGCAAGCATTCCGATTGCCCTGGCATTGCTAAAAATTCGAGAATTATGAATGAGCTGCCTTTTATAGACTTTTTTTGATGACCAGACTGGGGCAAAATTGATTTTCATGCTAGATGCTATGGAGGAGGGTGAGATAAGCAAAAGTCGCCACTTTTCTAGGGAGTCAAGGCCAAGAAAAGTGCACCGACTCACAGCCTAAGCCCTGTTATTTGGTTTACTTGCGGAGAATTATTCTAGTAAAATCGCGCTGAACTTACACTATTCTAGCTGAGTCTGCCGCTTACATAGTGTTCAAGGCCTGGGACGCGTATTGATGATTAGTCCTTCAGTTCGTTCAGTGTGGGGCTATCTGCAATATGGTCCATTGTTTAATTGGGAACTGCAATTATGATTAGTTCTTCAGCTTATTCTGTGTGGATCCAGCTGCAATGTGTTATATTGTTCAATGTGGATCTGCCATTATGACATTATGAAGAACGAATTTACATAACATGTATGGAAAAGCAACCCAATAAACCAACAAATATTAAGTTAGTGGGTTGCTCCATAAATTTCTTTCTGACCTTCATTGAATCATAGTTACCAAATTTATAACCAAAACATCTGAGAGTTAAGTAAATGTATGATCGGTTAGATAACTGTCTTCAGCCCAATTTAACCTAATGTTGCGGCAATGTAGACCTGTAGACCCTTTTTGCGGACATTGTCCGCAAGGATGGTGGACATTGTCCGCGACGTGGAACAGGTGACGACAAGGCGTCCGCGTCCGCGTCCACTGTGGACGCGGACGCGGACACAAAATGTCCGCGTCTACTGTGGACGCGGATAGACATGGAACAGGTGTCCGCGTCCGCGTCCGCAGTGGACGTGGACATGTCCGTGTGTGTCCGCATGGACATACGTTTTGGACATGTCCACAAAAAAAGTAGACACGACGTGGAACCCGCCCCTGGACGGGCTCGTTGGGGTGGACGGGCTGGCTGGGCTGGACGGACTGGACGGGCTGGAGGTCGGTAAGCTCTGGCTGATAGACGGGCGGAGGGAGGGACGGCGGTGGGTGCAGGGCGGTGTACTGGTGGTTCTGTGAGAAAAAGTCTGGGTAGGGAACAGGGTGGCCATAGTGCTGCTGCTGCATCTGATGATGATGAGGGGCTGGTGGATGGGTGTAGATGTAGCCGGGTGGTGGTGGCGGTGGATAGGCGTAGGTGGATGGTGGAGGGTGCTGCGGGAAACCCTGGGAAGGCGGATGGGGCTGGTCCTGGTCGGGCGAGATGTAGGGAAGCGTATGGATGGGGCGGGGAGGATGGGGAAGGGGGGATTGAATGGCGGGTTCTGACGAGGCTCCATCGCTAGCGTCCTGGCCGAGGGATTGAAGGGTCAAAAATGTGGGAAAGTGGGCAGAGTGAAGGTGGGCGTGTGGGAGAGATGGAAATGCAACCCCCCTGTAAAGCTCATATGTAAACTCGGCAGTCTAGGCGGCGAGAATGATAGTTTCTTATCACAACACAAAGCTACTAGTCAACATTAAGTAGCATAGCTTCCGAATTTTCACTGATACGAAAAGAAAACATGTTTTTGTTGAATGTAAAATTAATTTTCTTGTGAAGATATAAATATGGTTCTTTTAAAAAGAGTGTATTTTAAAAAGCATAATATTCAAATGTTTTTAGAAATGTGAAGTAAAAACTATAGCGCTTTTGTTTTTGTTAAGAAGAAAGCAGAAGTTTGGATGCAATGTGTATCGATACTGACGCGCGTTCAAGTAAATATTGATGGTTCTTCATATCTTCAGGGGTGGAACCGGGTCCCGAAGCATTTGAAACATTACTTTTTGGGGCAGAAAGGTTGAAACATGGGGTATGTTGAGAAATGGCGAATTATCAATGGATGTCGACAAAATTTTTCCTGGACGGGAGTGCAATTTAAGGAAGATCTGGAGGGATGGAACTGGTCCCGGGTCATTTAAACATTCCTTTTTTGGAAGAAATG
This sequence comes from Ptycholaimellus sp. GST1_10, assembly GCA_030248095.1. Lineage (NCBI taxonomy): Eukaryota > Metazoa > Nematoda > Chromadorea > Chromadorida > Chromadoridae > Ptycholaimellus > Ptycholaimellus sp. GST1_10. Next base: position 4,325 of record JASANA010003916.1, read on the forward strand.
TTGAAAAATGGGGTATGCTGAGAAATAATGATTTCTCAACGAATTTGGACAACCGTTTATTCTTGAAGAGTAATGATATTTCAGGGAAGGAAAGAAATGCCCTCTGGTTCCTTACAAGTTACTCATTCGCGGTCATTCGCGGTCCTTACAAGTTACTCAATGTTTGTCTTTATATATATATATATATATATATATATATAATAAACTATCAAGGATACCACCACTGGTGTTTTCAATTTTTTAAATTTGCGGTTTATATTGGACGCAGAAAAGCTAAAGCAGTATGATCAAATATTGGGGCTGAACATGGCGGGGCTCAAAAAGAAATGATGCATATGGGAGTGCTACATAAGGGTTAGTCAAATCTGTTCACTGTCAATTCAGCTGCTTCATTGCTATTAAGCTATGGATTTTGAACATGGCGGGGCTCAAAAAGAAATGGTGTATATGGGAGTGCTACATAAGGGTTAGTCAAATTGGTTCAATGGCAATTCAGCTGCTTCATTGCTATTAAGCTATGGATTTTGAAATAAATGTTCAAAACGCTAAAGCATTATGCTATATAAAAATCATTAGAAATCAATTCTTAGTTTTGTACGATGATAATCAACAATAAAATAACACTATGCAACAGAAACCATACATTGACATCTTGCAATGGAAATGCAAACGGTATAAATAACATAAAGACAAACTAAACCCTTTTGAGAAACAACCGGATTTACATATTGCTATCCCATTTCAGTTTATTCCATCTCGAAGTTCTAGTTTTCAAATCTCCAAATTTGCAACCGATCAAGGAAGCCTATTGGGTTTCAACTGAATACAAATATGTCGGGTCATATCAAGGTAATCCCCTCCTTCAAAGGTATAGTAAAACCGCATGGGTCAACAGAACTAATTCTTAGATGGATTAACGTAGATTCACTGCCAAATAAACCCTTGCAACATGTAGTTCTTTTGATGGAGGCTTATTTTCAAAAATCGACACAACTATCTAAATTGGACACAAGTCCTATAACATCTTTCACAAATTCAACCAATGAAATAAACCAAGCAATTGCATTGAAATTGTTTCCTTATTGGCTAGATACAATAAATGAACATGATAAACTCATACAAACATTGATATTCAATGATTCAATCGAATTAAACTTCACAAATGAAAAAATCTGTGGAAATATTGCATTTGCGTTCTTTCTATTTTTAACATTCTCATTATTTTATTTTTATTTCATACTTACCAAGGCATCCACTCATCTCATCAGGTAGTTGTGTTTTTGACCGCGGAGCGGCCCGAAGGGCCGCTCCGCGGTCTATAGAGGTTACTGAACTTTTGTCCTGATATATATATGTGTATCTTATTATATACGGGTGATGCCATTTTCGGGATGGCCTCGGTGCAGAATGGTTTCAAAGTCTATCATGGCTTATGATACCATTTTGGATAGATCTCGGTGAGTTTGACAAAATATATTTTCTGGTCCTCGCGGTTTTTCCTTAATAATGAATTATGACTGAAAACGTGTCGATTTTTGCCATTTTTTGGTCATTTTCAACTTTACTTTTCTCTAGCTCATTCAATTTTCAACATTTCTGGGCGAATTTTTTTTTACATTCAAGAGAAAACAATTCTGTTTCAGATAGCCTGTTTACTTTTTCAACTTTTTGAAATTATTATATTAAAAAATCTGTTAGAGTGAAGTCAATTTTTTCGATTTTGGCCCTACTCAGTGAGCAGATGTTGCAAAACATTCATTAGTACGGATATGCAGATGTTCAATCCCATGGGTCACTTTAACTGTGTGCGATGCCTACAGGTATTGATCCTTTTTAATTTGACTTTCTGATCAGTGGAGCTTCCAAAACTGGCGGCACTTAAAATGCTGATCTTAGCTGTGCTATGGAATTATTCTTGATATCTGTGGTGATAGGAGCCCGGTCAATGGATTGAATATTTTAATTTATCAAGAAATAAAAAGAAACTAAAGATTTCATCTGCTGTTAAGGAATTAAATGTGTGGCCGCGCGAAGCGCGGCCACTGACCCATATTACTAGTATATATATATATGTACCTGGAAATGCTGGGAACGGGCGAATTCTCAACGGATTTGGACAAACTTTTTTTTCCCTGAAAGGTAATCAAATTTTAGGAAGATCTGGAGGGGTAGACCCGGAATTTGTGCATTTGAAACATTACTTTTTTGGGTAGAAAGGTTGAAAAATGTGGTATGTTGAGAAATGGCAAATTCTCAATGGATTTAGACAAACTTTTTTTTTTGCTGAAAGGTAATAACATTTTAGAAATATCTGGATGGGGGGAACCGGTCCCGGAGTATTTGAAACATTACTTTTTCGGGTAGAAAGGTTGAAAAATGGGGTATGCTGTTAAAGGCTCAATTCTCAACGGATTTGGACAAACTTTTTTTTCCTGAAAGGTAATCAAATTATAGGAAGATCTGGAGGGGTAGACCCGGAATTTGAGCATTTGAAACATTACTTTTTTGGGTAGAAATGTTGAAAAATGGACCTATGTTGACAAATGGCGAATTCTCAACGGATTTGGACAAACTTTTTTTTTGCTGAAAGGTAATAATATTTTAGGAAGATCTGGAGGGGTGGAACCGGTTTCCGAGAACCGGTTATCTGGAATTGGAACTGGAAATGAAATGGAAATGGAAATGGAAATGGAAATGGTTAAATGGAATCGGTTATCTGGAAATGCTGTCCACGGGCGAATTCTCAACGGATTTGGACAAACTTTTTTTTTCCTGAAAGGTAATGCTATTTTAGGAAGATCTAGAGGGGTAGACCAGGAATTTGAGCATTTGAAAAATTATTTTTTTGGGTAGAAATGCTGAAAATTTGGGTATGCTGTAAAAGGCTCAATTCTCAACGGATTTTAACAAACTTTTTTTTTCCTGAAAGGTAATAAAATTTTAGGAAGATCTGGATGGGTGGAACAAGTCCTGGAGCATTTGAAACATTACTTTTTTGGGTAGAAAGTTTGAAAAATGGGGTATGTTGGGAAATGGCGAAATCTCAACGGATTTGGACAAAACTTTTTTTGCTTAAAGGTAATAAAATTTTAAGAATATCTGGAGGGGTGGAACTGGTCCCAAAGCATTTGAAACATTACTTTTCTGGGTAGAAAGTTGGAAAATTGCAATATACGGTTTTTTCGCTGTAGTACCTGAAGTCTTGAAAATTTCACAGAAGTTTTGATTTTTTGGCTGATGTGGCGAGCCCCCCCCCCCAAAGGTTACACCCCCCCCCCCCAAACATACACCCCCCCCCCCCAAGAGAAACACCCCAAGAGATACACCCCCCCCCCCAAAGGGTATATACCGGATGGCGGGCGCATGCCTACCAGGAGTAGGGGCTTGTCCCCTACAAGGAGTACCTTTCAAGATTCCAACTGAAGGGCTTAGACGCATGCTCGTCCTCAACGAGGTTATGACTGTGGCAGTACCTAATATACTATGATCAATTAGTAGGTACTGCCACAGTCATGACCTCGTCGAGGACGAGCATGCGTCTAAGCTTTTGAGTTGGAATCTTGAAAGGTACTCCTTGTAGGGGACAAGCCCCTACTCCTGGTAGGCATGCGCCCGCCATCCGGTATAGACTAACTAAAAAAGTAGGTATTTAGTTGTTTAGAAAAAAATTCCTTGAGTTTAAATTTCGAGATATGTAAAGAGAAGTATGTTAAGCTAATAAAAATTTTTTCAATATATACCCTTTGGGGGGGGTGTATCTCTTGGGGGGTGGGTGTAACCCTTGGGGGGAGGGTGTATCCCTTGGGGGGTGGGCGAAACCCCATTGGGGTGGGGGGGGGGGGGGGGGTAACCTTGGGGGGGGGGGGGGGAGGCCACATCAGCCTATTTTTTTTGTTCACAAGTCTTATATGTTGATTCTAAATATGTGCTTACTTTTGAAATTGGTTGAGAAATCACAGACTTGCTTTTTAGAGTGACAACATTTCATGTATAGGATGCGCTCCGCGGTCACCTATTGCGCTTTGCGCCATATTCTTGTTTACAAATTCTAATTACAATATTTTTCTGCATTAGATTGCCTAGTCTTCATTCTATTAAATACAAATCATATGTTTTTCTGAAACAAAATGTAACTTTAAAGTATTGAAAATACAGGTAACCCAAACAAGTATAATGGCGCAATGCTCACAGTTTTAACCACCAACTGACTGACATTTATATACCATATTGAAAAACTGAGGCTTCATTACTTGGCACATTACACACTCCGATTCCATTTTTTGGGAGTGTGAGATAGGGTTTTTTATCCCGTTTTGGCTCTACCGAGAGTTGATCCAGATGAGCTTGAGCATCACATCACATTCATCCTGGAACAATAAATTCACAAAACCGGCACGAGTCAATTCTAGTTAATTTGGAACGGCAGTTGACCATTTGCGCCCTGCGCCATATACTTGTTTGATTCGCAAGGCATATGTGATGATTCTAAATAAGTGTTTGTTTGAAATTGTTTGAGAAACCACACTTCCCATTTTGAGTAACAAAGTTCAACATTGCAACAAACACATTCCTCAGTTTTTGAAATCTGCTACAGGTGACGGTGAATGTGTGTGCGGGGGGAAATGCTCCGCGGTCAGCTATTGCGCTTAGCACCATATACTTTTACTGTAAAATATTTAGTGGGTTGTTATTATTGATAAGTCGCCTTCGCCTTGATAATTCAGAGAAAACTACTGGAAATCATTTAATTAAACAATGATTACTACATTTACTAGTATATTGGGCTGATGCAAGTCAGGCATACATCCCCTGTCCCTGCTCCATCATTCCACATGTCACCCTTCATGGACGCAGCAAACACAGAGTTTAATTTAAAAAAAGTTTGTTGAAAAAAGAAAAAAAGTTATGGCCAAAAAACTTTTTTGCATTTCCATCCACCCAGCCCTCTATCACCGCCCCTCCCCCCCACTCAACCCCACTCACCCTATTGAAAGCTTTAAAATTTACACAGCTTTGAAACATCGCAACATCGCATGATAGGAAAGGTAAAGGCATTGATTTATAGTCTATTAAAAAGGGTAAAGGCAGAGGAAACTAAAGTGATTTTAGCAACAAAACAGCATCATTAAAGACTTGTTAAATGCCTTTGTCTGTTCAAAGTGGATGAAATTACTGAAATTGTGAATCTCCGATCTTAATGTTAATGGCCTCATGGCCTTGGCCTCATCTTAATGTTTACACATTCAATTACAATACCTTGGGCATAAAGGTGATGAAATTTTGTTTGATTCATCTTATCATGAAACTAGCTTGGGCTATAAGGTGATGAAATTAAATTTTGAACTCTTATCATGAAATTATGCTTGCTAAAGTTTGAACTTTACTAAAGAAATGTTGTGTGGTGTTATACAGCAGGAACTTAGCGAGGATCTCTTTCATCGTCACCGGAAGGGGAGGCAGAGCGGAACAGGTTAGGGCATCGGAGCACAATATACAGCAACTGATCCTGGCCTCCCTTCCGCCCGCCTCATCGACATAGGTCAACAAAACTGGCTTGGGAAACGTCACAGCGCACCCGCGGGGCGGCCAGGAAGGGGTGAAAGTAATCACACCAAGCATCTAGAGCGGGCAGAGGAACGGGGCCTCGGATCTAAGCTACAAGCACCACAATACTATAGGGGACAGGAGGAGAATCATCGTTCGGCAAGCCATAGAGCCGGGTAGTTCTTAGAATCCGATAGCACGAGTCCAGTGTCCGCACGAGCGGAATACGGAGGGAGGAAGTGAGCAGGAGATGAGGCGTCGTGGAGACTCTTCCATATCAGCACTTTCGGACGGCGTTGGCATGGGCGAGCTCCTCCGTGATGACTTGAGAGCCAGACTCGGGTTCTTGACCTTCGTCCGAACCTCGTCATCAGCTGAATGCTCTCGCTGCCTCCGTTTCCTGGGTGTGGACGCCGCAGACGGAGGCCTCGAATTCTCCATCGTACTTGAGCCTGACACACTTGAGGATGGGTTGCGCGCCACTCAGATTGACTGTCCTGACGATGGAGATCGATGAGGAAGAGCTGATAGTTCCGTGGACGCTGGGCGGTGCCGGGTTCAGTGGGAGTAGGGCGCAGAAGTGTGGCAGTCTTAGTGGGGGAGCGGTTACGTACTAATTGGAGTAGTCATAGTAGAAGGGTTTAGATTTGTAGATGGAAGGAGAGCCGAGCTCCATCTGGTCTCTCTAGCACCATCCGACGTCGGTGTTTCGAGTAGCGGCTCTCACCGTCAAAGCACCGTTCCAGTATCTTGTGAATCTGGATCGGCACACGAATGTCTCGTGGACGTAGGACGTGGTTCCAGGTGTGGAACTGAAGTCGGCGGAGACGGAGATCGCAACCGTGGTCGATCTTGATGACAAAGTTACGTCTTCCCGTTTCAGCTGTCGACTCTCCTTGTCTTACTGACGAACTGGAATCTCCCTCCCGACTCGTGGTGCCTTCTTGAGCGATTGTAGCTCTGGAACCGATACCGGAGCCCGAGTGTCCGTTGGTTGTGGTTGGGTTGGGGATGGCTGTCTCGGAGTTGGGGTCACTGGTGGCCGTCTCCTGCTTCCGTCTCGCCTCCACCCACGCTGAACCCATCACCGTGTCCTCTTCGAGCCAGTTGCGTACACGTCGGTACACTGCTTTCGGTAGAGGGTGGATCCCATCGAGGTCGAGCATCCAAGGTGGACTAGGGAGCAACAGGATCCCCGTGGCCAGCTGGTTCATCCATGGGGAATCAGCATAATGGTCTTTGAGACGGATGGTGGGGAAGGAGCCTGACAGTGGGCCGATGGCGTTCCAGAACTCGGATGGAGAAAAAGAATTCTCCATGTGGCGGCAGGAGGACAGTTGCACTTCAGTCAAGCGTCCTCGACGCGGCTTGAGGAAGTGGAAGATCATCTGCTTGGGGATTCCGGCAAAGTGGCAGAAATCGAAGACGAGTACCTTGTTGTCCAGGCACATCTTCTTGAAGATCAGCAGCATAGTCATCAGTCCTTTGCCGCGCAAGCTTTGTAGCACCAGCTTGTCCGTGGAAATATGGCGGAAGTAGTTCAGCAGGTACCGTTGTTCTTCTGGGTCAGACATGGTTTCGGTGAGTCTGAGCGTGGTCCCGGTGATGCTCCTAGTCAGGCTCGGCCTTTCTTGCTTCATAATTCGCCGTATTCCTCCTGATGATGAGTCAAGGCGGGATGCCTTCGATGGCGGCTCGCCGTCACCTTCGACTTCTCCCGGAATGGCCTCATCGACGAATTTTTCCAGGCGAATCTCCAGCCTATAGCGCGATGACACCGTCAGTGATCGATAGTGCACCTTGGGTAGGGTTCCCCAAGGCGCTCTATCCACCAAATGATGCCATTTGGAGCACACGAGGCGAGTGCAGGCTAGGCTATGCCCATCCAGGCACTGCAGTATTCGTTCCAGGATCTCGTTTGGCACATCATCGAGAGCAGTCGGCTCCATGGTCGACGTGGCGGCCAGGAGCGAGTCCTGTCCTGTCTGCTCCGACTGGGCTCCAGCTGGTGAGGGTGGAACCACCGGGACTTCGGCATCCATGACGGTGCTCGCAGCGGCTCGGAGTTGTCTCCGGTTGTAGCGAAGCATCCGGTAGTGACGTCGGAGCACCGGTTGGCGATAATCGTCTGGGGAAAGCCTTCCCAGCTGATTCTCAATCAGTGTAATCGCCAGCGCCACGTGCGCCATGTCGGTGTAGTCTCGGTGTAGTGGAAGTGATGTGTCCGTCTGAGGCCGACTGTTGGCGGCACCACTTCCCCCGGAGCGGTCTATGGCGGCGTTGAGCAGTCCGTTGTCATTCTCCGTTCCCGGCTCCATTCGCACAGCGCCCAGGAGCACGCTGGCTTCGCGGTAGAGGACGCCGCACAGCTCCATGAATTGTGTACGTTCCGAAGCATTGTTTTGGCGGATGAGAAGGTCGTCCACGACTGCCGGGCGGAAAACTCCCTGAGCCACTAGCTGATCCACGATGGAGCACCAAGAGATGTCCTTGGTGTGGGTGCAGCTTGGGCAGTGATAGATCGCAGGACCGTTCTCCACCAGCCATTGACAGATCAGCACGAGAAGTCCGGCATCCGTCGGTCCTAGGATAGGTCCTAGTTCCTCCTGCATGCATGCCAGGCATCTATTCCGTGAACAGTTGCTGCATCGGACGCGGTCGGCCGGGGCGACGTCCTCGATGCACTGATCGCAGAAGATGACGTCAGAAGTCCGTGTCGTGGACATGATAGCGTCGCGTCTTCGAGATTCGGCGTGGCAAATGTGGTGACGCGAGAACCCGTGTTTAGTTTCCAGCTACAATCAGGCTCTACCTTAGGTTCTCTGGCCAATTTGGAGGCCGCGGTGCGCGAGTGATGTCATGCAGAGGTGATGTTAAGAGTAGGCCTGTGGACGGGATGTCGCGACCTCATCCCATTCCTGAGCTTGCGAGGTCTCCGTTGCGCCACCTCCCTGTCTTAGTCCTCCGTGATTGTGGCGGACGAGTAGTTGAATGCCAGTCCTCAGAGCTGATGTCATTACACTTCCCTCCTTCGTCGTGTAGTCTTCTAGATCTCTGGCTAGCATGAATCTCGGACCATGGAAGCTCCGTCGTTCTTCATCACTAGGAGCTCCTCTTCTCTTCATGCTCCTCCCTTGTGTCCAGGCCTTCCTGGTCATGGCGGGAAGTAGACAGGCTGAGCTTCCGCCCATTCTGACTGATGTCGTAGTTGACACCTAGATTCCACTGGGTCTTTCAGGTGGTAGGCTTGATCCCTCCATTTCATCTTGAACAGTCAGAGTGTCGACAGCTCACTCTCTCCTTCGCCTTACAGCTTCCCTCTGGCAGGGGGTCCTGTAGTGTTCTGGAGAAGGCGAGAAGAGCGAAGTCCGCTCCAGTCTTCTCCTTGCTATGTGTTGCCGAATCGACGGCAGATCAACGATGCAATTAGGCTGGCGATGAGGCCGGAATTGGCCTAGCAGAAGGCCAAGCAGCAAGGTCGATCGAGGCATCGCAGACATCCAGGTGCTGGGGTCGAACCAGGTGTCTAAGATTTCGAGCGACGATGACGGCCGAACATCATAGAAGTCCCGATGGCTATGGCAACTGAGGTATCGTAGATGTCCGAGCGCCAAGGTCGGGCTAGGTCGGAGGATGCCAGGTGGTTGAATGTGTTCCTGTGACATCCTTGGAGCCATGGTGTCCCAATGCCAATCGTGGCTGCGTTGGGGTTAGGAGTCACGATGTTGGGCATTAGCAATCACTCCGCTGGAGCTGTCTGATTGCGTGTAATCTCCAGCACTCTGTCTGGTCGTCATCCCCGTCTTCTTTCCGATGGAGTGGGAAGGATGTGAGGTGTGGTAGATGTCTCATGGTTGTTGGCACAGTATAGAGTACTGTTGCTCTAGTACTTAACGTGTGCTCTGGCAAGTGGTGTAAGCTTGTCCTCGCTTTTGTTCGAGTGAAGAATGAAGGACGCAGCTCCGATGAGAGGATGTGGGAGGTAGTGGTGATTTCTGCCGATAGAGCACAGGTGGACGGGACTTGCCGGCGTGTACGGCTGGGCAAGTGTTGACGTGGCAATAATTGAGTTGGATAGGACAGTGTCGGAATCCTCGTCTGGGTACCCTATCCCCTCCCGCCCGGCCCGTTTCTGGTGGTAGGCTGGAGGCGGTGAAGCCAGCACGAGGTGATCTGACGTCCAGTGATATTGTGTGTAGAGGCTGAGTAGTGAGACTATGTCGGTTGTAAGACCCTATGCACTGGTGTAATTGCGCAGAGATCTTGACCGGGGTCGAGTCGAGGCCGGACTGTCTCACTGTGCCACCCTCCTTATGTCTCATGAGAGCCGCGTGGTATCGTAGAGGTCCACGTGCCACGGTTGTATCTCTTGATCGCAGGACCGGTTGGAGTCCACTAGTCACAGAGGAGTGCGATCACTTGCAGGGCCCGTAGCAGTAGTTGACATCCAGCTGATCCTCGGCTACAGGGGGCCGTCTGCCACTGTCAGCGGCCTGACTGCTGATGGCGTGCACGGAGGTGTGGTGGTCCGAGGCCTCCAGCTGGCCAAGCCGAAGTATTCCAGGTTGTAGCTATGGTCGTCCGTGAGGTGGCAGCGGAAGCTGCGTAACACCCTAGGAAAACTCGGGTTTTCCTGATGTCCGGAAGTGTCGAGGAATGGAGTGGAGGGTGTCTATGACCCCGTGCTTCGCGACATGGAGGAGCGCTAATCCAGTTGACGGATGGAGGGTGAGGTGTCGTGGTCACGGCCAGGGCAACAGGATGACTGGGTTGAAGCACCCGCCGGTCTCCGAGGGGGTAAGCCTTTAGACCGGAAACCATGGCAGTCGGCGAGTGAAGGACCTCAGAAGTCATTCCTACCGATGGTCTTACAGGCCTGGTGAGTCAGGCCCTGAGGAGGTCCTGATCAGCAGGTGTCAATTAGACAGTCCCATGTGTCCTAATGTCCGCCACGCATGTCGCAGTAGCAGCTATCTAGCCAGCTGCGGCCGAAGTGGTGGCGGTGGTGGGAGTTGGTTCAGTAGACTAGATCTCGTACTTCTGGCTCGTTGATGCCGAAGTGACGCTGATCGGGGTTGGGGTCTTCCAACGGGTAGTGCCGAAGGACTAGACCGGTGCAGCAGATGTTGCCATACGTACGACCTGCAGGAGTCCGGGAAGGGTAGTCCTAGTTGGGGCAGTCTACGGCCCGGTTGTAGAGGTTGCAGTCGTTGTTTCCAGACAGCACTATCCGTCGAAGGTCAGAAGAGATAGATACACTCTTCTGTCCCCCTCGATGAGAGGACTGGAGGTCCCTTTACATCCTGAACAAGGCTGAGATGGTAGTAGGCAAAGAGTAGTACACCTCTCTTCATGGAATGATGGCTAGGAGGGTGACACTGAAGACGTGACGCTGATGGTGGAGTACGTCTCGCAGTTCCTTCTCCTGTCTTGCTGAGAGGTCGACGCGAAGGTGAGAACTAGCGAGGTCGTCTGAGGCTCAGTCTAGTTCCCTCGCCATTGAGGCCTCTGTCCGGGGAGCTGAGGATCAGCACCCATCCATGCCTCTTCATTCCTGTCCCAGATAGCACTTTTTGGCGGATGCAGGTCCAGTGCCGTTTGTTCGTCCATGAGGATTATCTAGGACGACCCCTGAGGACGAACGGAAGTTGCACTCAGATGACTTCTTCCTATTCGCAGTGTCATCTGGTGTGAAGCCTGAATCGCTGACAGTAGCTATTGGAAGTCTTCCTTCTCGCTCGCTGAGACGTCTGCACGAGGGTGAGAACTAGTGAGGACCTTGAGGCTCAGACTAGTTCCTTAGCCGTGGAAGCATCTGTCAGTAGAGCAGATGACTGGCATCCCTCCATGCTCTCCGCTCCCTTCCAGATGCCAGTCCTCAGCGGGAGAAGTTCTAGTGCAGCTTAGTTGATCCGTGAGGATTGTCGAGGACGACCCTGAGGATTGACGGAAGTTGCACTCAGACGACTTCTTGTCGTTCGAAGTGACATCTGGTCTCAGTCGCCTCCTGCCAGTCTCCCGCAGTAGGTTGGAGACGTGAGAGGCCGGTGTGACTGTCGGGAGGCTCCGACGGTCTCCAGTCTCAGGCGCGAGACCTGAACCGTTGACAGCTGTGAGAGGAAGTCTGGAGCCTCTCCTGCGGCAGTAGGAGGCCTTGCATCCTCTGGCATCAGTTGAGATGTGCGGGCCTTCAGCGGTGTCCAGCGAAAGACCTCGGCCCCTCATTGCCCCTGAGTAGAAGGTCTCCGTCACCAGCTGTGGCGGTGGGAGTCCTGAGCGGCTGGCAGCAGCTGACAGGGGCTGGGTAGGAGCTGGTGTGTCTTCCACCCAATGTAGCTGATCTCAGTGGCTTCCGATGTCATGCTAGAAGCTTGAGAATCTGGCAGTAGCAGGCTAAAGACCGGTCAGTTCCCAGTGACATGCTGGAGGCCTGAGAAGCCGGTGTTGACTGGCAGGAAGCTCTGGCAGCCTCCAGTGGGCAGTGGGTCCTTCCATGCTTGCCTGGCGGTAAAGGATGCTGTCGAATGGCATCCATTTTTCTCTGGCCGGTGTAGAAGATGTCTACTGTTGTAGTCACAGTAGTCACTTGTCGAGGTATCATCTGTCGCGTTGTTGAAAAAGGTGTTGGCCGAAGCTGAGCCGATGGAAGGAGCTCTGTCTGGGCTAGATGCGACAGGTGTAGGGTGAGGAGTATAGGGATGGAGAGTGAAGCAGGAGCTATGGCTGTGTTTTCTGCCAGCGAGGACGCTGTCCCTCTTCCTATACGTCCCTGGGCAGTAGCACGGTCTAGCTTCCTGGTTCCCGTTCCGGATACTCTTCCTCTGTTGCCCGTTTCCCGTTTCGGGTACTCTTCCCTCCCGGCGGCCGAGGAGAAGAGTGCCGGGTATGTGGCGCCAATGATGTGTATCTCGGCGCAATGATGGGTGGCCAAGTGATAAGAGCAGTTCATGTAGGCCCGGGCTGGGATGGTGTAGTGCAGGAGGCTTTGAGCCTTGTTCCAGGATTGATATAAGGATGGCAGCATGAACTGGTGTTACAGCCTTGTCCCTTCAGCTGACTATGGACAGGGCGGCAATGAGCGGAAGGGGTGAGCTCTGATTTGCCGATGTAAATCTTGTAGCTCAGCACTGGCTTCCAACTCTCTGCTGCTGTTAGGAGCCGATGAAGTGAGCAGTAATGGTCTGAATGCCATCTGAGATGCACTCTGGTGGTGATGAGCTGGGGTGAGCCGCTCAGTTTGTCTCTGCCAGGTGGAAGCTGTCGGCCAAGTCGTCCAGGTTTCCGCAGGTCAAATCCAAGACTGAAATCATACTGAGAGAAGCATGATGCGGGCCACAGGATTGTTAGAGCCTGTGTCGGAACATGGCTTCCTTGCTGGGGCTGAGCTGCTGGTCGCTTGGCTTGGCCTTGAACTGGCAGCCGTGGAAGATGATGGCGAAGCTGGACTCGAACCGCTTCACGCCGATGAACATGTCCGGCAAGAAGCGGAGTTGCAGTAGTGCAGAGTGGAGCTCTAGAGACCAGCACTCTGCGGCTGTGTGCAGGGGGTAGAAAGCAGTGGATGGGTGAGGCGCTGTGCTTGAGTTGGACTGCGCCGGCGGCCCTGCCTATGAAGGCAGGCCAGAAACACCCGCACTCCGCTGCTGGTGCCATGTAGGCCCTCCTGTTTGCCGTCGCCGAGCAGCAATCCACGAAGATGTGTTCTTCTAGCCATCATTGAAGCCGGGTAGGCTCTCCTAGTCTTCGATAGATGGACTAGACCAATGGCCTTCGATCGATTGTGCGCATCGAAGATGGGACTGAGAATCACGGCTCCAATTCTCCCCTTCGTTCTGGAGGCTCACTTGGACTCAGAGCCTTCGATGAGTGGGCTGGAGAGTGTCTTCCGTGAATTGTGAATTTGGGGTACGGGCTTGCATCCCCATTCCAACTGTATCCCTGTGTTCTTGAATGTCAGTCGGGCTTTCTCTCTCTCCTCCTTGTTTGTGTCTCAGGCTGTTAGGATGCGTCGCTTTCTTGAGCGATTCCTTCGATTCCGACTCTCCCCCACGGTGCGTCAGTGAGTTGCTCCTTTTGAGCTGTGTTTCTCCTCCTGCTCTGTTGTTTCTCTCTGACGACTGACTCTCAAGGGGAAGGGTGGGCAGGCAGGAAGGGCAGTAAAGCACGCATCGCAGCAGTAGCGACAGGAAAGCAAGGAAGGGCGATAGTGAGGGCGCAGAGAAGCAGTCGCAGAAGTCCGAAGTGGGCTTCTTCATCACCACTGGCGGCGAGCGACGCTTTTCGCTCTCTGCCGCCGTCCGTTGTTCTCCTCCTTCCTTGCGTTGTCTCTCCATGTGGCCCGCGATGGAGGCAAACGCGAGCGTGAGCGTGAGCGGGAGCGGGAGCGTGCTGATGAGGAAGATGCTCCCGGAGCATCCAGTCGCCGCATCCGCTCGGAGTTCCCTCCGGTCAGGATGGCCTTGCCGGCCTCGGGCAGCTCGTCGACGGTGTCGGACATGAACTGGATACGTCTGGAGACCTCCTGCATGTCGGATTGCAGCAGGCGCACTCGGCGGAGACCGTCGAAGGCGGCTTGGAGGTTCTCGGCCTGCTTCCGGTTGATGACGAAGCCGTCCCCCTTGATCTTGTTCAGTTGCTGTTGGAGGGACCGCTTCTCGCATTCGAGCTTGTCCCGGGCAGCTTGAGCTTGGCTTTGCTCCTGGATGGCCTGCTCCTTCTCGGCCTCGGCGTTGGCCAGCTGCTTCCGGAACTCCTCGTGGCCCTTCTCCAGCGTCTTCACCTTCGCCTCCAACCCCAAGCACTTTCTTTCCAAGGAAAGGGCCTTCTGCGCTTGGAGGGATTCGAGGCGAGATCCAATGATGGCGCCTTTCTGTTGCTGAACTTGCCGCTCCAGCTCCAGTATGCGGCTGTCCTTGTAGTGGAGTTGCTGGAGGTGATTGGCGCATTGTCGCTCCAGATTGCCGATCAACCTGGAGCCGGTGTCCAGGTAGGCTTGCGAGCTCCGGTATCCCGGGTCCGCCTCTCCCCTCCTCCTCTCGATACTCCCTGGGGCTGGAGCTTCAGGGAAAGGAAGAGGGGCAAGGGCGACCCTAGGCGCCATCGGAACTGACTGTGGTGATGGCGAGGCCGATCCTCTCCTCCTTCCCTCGAGGCTCTCTGAAGATGGAGCTTCCTGAAGAGGAAGTGGGGCAAAGGTGACCCGGTGTGTTGTCGGGACTGAAGGTGTTGATGCCAGGGCCGTTCTTCTCTTCCTCCTCTTGAGGCGCTCTGATGATGGAGCTTCCTGAAGAGGGAATGGGGTGAAGGTGACCCTGGCAGCAGTTGGAGTTGGGGACGAGGCCGTAGATGAAGACTCCGTCTGCGCCGGGGATGAAGAGACTGGTGATGGCCTGGTCGAAGGTGCGCTGCAGGAGACACTGGCTTCTGTTCCCGTTGAAGATGGGGCTTCTGGGACTCCCTCGGGCAGCAAGTAGGCTGGTGACAGAGGGATTAGTGTGGAAAGGACCTGAAACTCAGTCTCCGCCTTTGTCGGTGATGAGGATTCAGGTTCTTGTCTTCAGGTTACTGTTCAATGCAGAAAAAAATTGGAAAAATTCTGATATAATTATGTATTTGACGTTTATTCATTTGTCAAGATATTCAGTTCAGTTTGGATCCAGAAGTCTGAAGAATTTCTAAATTGTCAAGATTTTCTAAAATTCTACTAATTTTAGATTATTTCCTGGTAAGAGTGTTGGTAAGCATTGGAAAAAGTGTGTTGATCACATTTCTTAACAAAATTCAACAATAAGGTTAATGTTCAATGCAGAAAAAAATTAGAAAAATTCTGATATAAATATCTCTTTGGCGATTATTCATTTGTCAGCCACTATTTGAGTCAATATTGTGTTTTGAAACAGATGAAACATCAGCAAGAAATATAGCTGGAATTTCTTAAAAAATACTGATCAATTTGTGTTAGTGTATGCAAGGCCCTCCAAATGGAATTTGTCAAAAAATTGACGAAACAGGAAGTATATTATTTAGATGGTTCAAATTTCAATTATTATTTATGATGGGTTCAAATTTGAGAAAAATCAGTGGAGATTGTGCATGAATTAGGGTGACATCAAATGAGGTGTCCTTATTCTATAATAGATTTGATATAAATCAACAATAATACATATAATTAGTTGCAGCTTGAGGAAACTATTAGTAAACTTATATTCATGTAAACTTATTAGTAAACTTAATTTAGTTTGTTCAGTGTGGAACCCTGCTGCAATATAGACATTTGTTAAATTTAAATCCACAATTATGGTTAGTTCCTCAGTTAGTTCAGTGTGGAACCATGCTGCAATATGGGCATTTGTCAAATTTAGATTGGCAATTATGGTTAATTATTTAGTTATTCAGTGTGGATCCCTTCTGCAATACTGGCAGGTGTTCAGTTTAGATCCACAAGTATGTTGCTGAAGATATTCTAAATTGTCCAGATTTTCTAAGATTCTACTGATTTTGATGATTTCCTGGTAAGAGTTTTGGTAAGCATTCAAAAAAGTATGTTGATCACATTTCTTAACAAAATTCAACAATAAGGATACTGTTCAATGCAGAAAAAAAATTAAAAAAATTCTGATATATTTCTTTGGCGATTATTCATTTGTCAGCCACTATTTGAGTCAGTATTGTGTTTTGAAACAGCTGAAACATCAGCAAGAAATATAGCTGGAATTTCTTTAAAAATACTGAGCAATTTGTATTAGTGCTTGCAAGGCCCTCCAATTGGAATTTGTCAAAAAAGTGAAGAAACAAGGAAGTAAATTATTTAGATGGTTCAAATTTCAATTATTATTTCTGATGGGTTCAAATTTGAGAAACATCAGTGGAGATTGTGCATGAATTAGGGTGATATCAAATGATATGTCCTTATTCTAAAATAGATTTGATATAAATCAACAACCAACACATATAATTAGTTGCAACTTGAGGAAACTATTAGTAAACTTATGTTCATGTAAACTTATTAGTAAACTTAATTTAGTTTGTTCAGTGTGGAACCCTGCTGCAATATGGACATTTGTTAAATTTAGATCGGCCATTATGGTTAGTTCTTTAGTTATTCAGTGTGGATCCCTTCTGCAATAAGGGCAGGTGTTCAGTTTGGATCAACAAGTATGTTGCTGAAGATATACTAAATTCTCAAGATTTTCTAAGATTCTACTTATTTTTGATGATTTCCTGGTAAGAGTGTTGGTAAGCATTCAAAAAAGTATGTTGATCACGTTTCTTAACAAAATTAAACAATAAGGATACTGTTCAATGCAGAAAAAAAATTAAAATAATTCTGATATAATTATCTCTTTGGCGATTATTCATTTGTCAGCAACTATTTGAGTCAGTATTGTGTTTTGAAACAGCTGAAACATCAGCCAGAAATATAGCTGGAATTTCTTAAAAAATACTGAGCAATTTGTATTAGTGTATGCAAGTCCCTCCAATTGGAATTTGTCAAAAAAGTGAAGAAACATAGAAGTAAATTATTTGGATGGTTCAAATTTCAATTATTATTTAAAATTACTACAAACATTTTTACTACAAACCATTTTTATTAACATAAAATCGATCGATTTTCGGAGTCTGCTGTAAACTGTTGACTCATTTCATAAAATTACTCATAAATATTTGATATTGAAATCGAAAAAATTAAGCACAATGTAGGCAACTTATAGAAATATATTCTGATAAATTTTCATCGTAAAATATTCAGTACATCTATAGTTAAAGTTGGTTGAACAAGATGTGTGATTTTTAGTGCCCGGCCCTGTACGCTACACTTGGGGGCCTCCGCACTCATTCCCTACGGCCTCCGGAGATCTGAATGCCCTGCCCTGCGCTCCGTGGCAGGCGGCCTTTCGCCCAGCACCACCCAGCACAGTCACTGGATGCGACGCGCAGCCAGAGAACCAAGCCAAACCGGGCTATGGCATGTGGATAGGTTGCAGTCAGGTCGAGAACGTCTCGACCGCCTGGCCCCCATCCGCTTGCGAGATCTGACGAGTGACATCCATTGGCGCAAAGCTGGCTATATCCAACCAAAAGAAGAAATCAAGTTGGAGAAGGATGTCAAAGAAGCCTACAAAAAGATTTTCACCTATTTATACCTATTAAAAGCAGCTGAACGGTTGATAATTGCACAGAATACTCTGGTTTTTTGTTTGATTGACATGTCATATATACTGATTCTTAATCTGCGCTTACATTTGAAAATGGGTAAGTAACCACAGACATATCGTCCTGAGTGGTAAACTTTCATGTGCACCAATATCATCAATAAACAGTAGCAGCTGATCGGCTGAGGATTGCACAAATGACTTTAGTTTTTTTGATTCACAAGTCATATATGCCGTTTTTAAATCTGTGTTTACCATTAAAAATGGTTGAAATCCACTTCCTTTTTCTTTTTGAGATCAGTGTTCTGCTCTGTTCACTGTCACAACAAAGTATTCCTTAATTTTTGTTTTTTGCTCCGCCCTGGAAGTGCTCCGCGGTCACCTATTGCGCTTTGTGCCATGTACTTGTTGATAATCAAAATTATGTTAAGTGCGCGTGAAGCGCGTGGAAAAATACAAAGTACCAAAAAGAAACATACAAAAATACAAAAATGCCAATTGTGCTAATATCTTGAACATGTACACACAGCGCATCAATTTTTTGAGCCAACAAATGGAGTAGTCACAATTTAAATCAGTCCTTAAGGGATTATCTGCCGGAGGCCTCCTGGACACCAGTCTCTAGTTGCCTCTTGGGACAATACCCATGCAAAATTTGGAGAGCACAATTTTTAAGACTATTTTGAAAATTTTGGGGGAAGCATTGCCAAGGACTCCTAGGAGAATTAGGAAAAACAAGTACAATGGCGCAAAGCACAATAGGTGACCGCGAAGCTATCCCTCACAGTTCAGTTAACCAAAAATTGAAATATTGAAAATTAAGAAAGTTTGTCACTCAAAAGGGAAACTATGTGGTTTATCCACCAACATCAAACGTAAGCACAGATTTGGAATCAAAATTAACATCATGGACATGACTGAGTAGGCGAGGATTATCCACGGAACCATCCTCGCCCAGCATCTTTTTACCGCCCCAATTTTTACCCTGTTTCAAGGTCACGCTAGTAAAAATGCTATTAATTACAAGTCATAAACATAAGTTATTCAATCAACTGCAAGTAAATGGACACACATTTTTTTAATTTTACCTAAACTAAATCTGTAAAATGCTGATTGATCATTGACATTTTGTGGTTTTTTCATAGCCTGGTTCGCTAAACGGCATGTTAATTGGTTTATTGGTAAACTCAACTGGCAAATTATCAAAATGACAGTCCGCAATTTTCATTACTTCTGGTGGACGGCTTGTAAGAAGAATAGCATCCATTAATAGGAGCATTTCATGATCAAGTGTAGCTACTTTGGATTTTTCCCACAATATACAAGCAAATACGACAAGGGTGAGCAATAACGTAGTTATGCATACTAATAAGGGGACCGCAGTAAAGTATATCTGAAGTGATTGAGGGTTAGATTTGGCCATTGCACAAAGACATTTGTATCTTTCGTTTACCTTGGTTTCATTACAATATGCATATGTTTCATTTAATTGTCCAGCCGCTACAACACTTGTCCAACACAAAATAAGAACGTATAATGAGAAAAGTACCATTTTTGATAAGATGCAATTTCTCTTGATTGTTCTATGGTTTTCTGAGTTTCTATGTTATTAATCACATCATTATAAGCAGTTAGAAATTTGGAAAAACAATTAATAGCTAGTAATGCAATTTAGTTTTGAAAGCGGAGCAGCCCAAAATAGTGATGTACAGCCAAAAACTAAACGCGAAACGAAACTAAAAAAGGCGCAGAGCGCAAAGGGACCGCGGTCCACCCCTTCGCCGCCCCCACCCCCCCCCCCCCCCCCAAAAACAAGTACACTAACAAAATGATTTTTGACCGCATAGCAGCCCGAAGGGCCACTATGATCTAAAGAGGTTACTAAACTTTTGTCCTCATGTGTATATATATAGAAGAAATATCTGATACCATCGGCAATCCAAAAAAAGGCTCTTTTCTCCAAACATTTAAAATGCGCTGAGTCAAAGGTCAAAGAAATAAAATGAAATAAAACTACAAGTGGAATCTTCTTCTTAGTCAGTTCCATTTTGTTTTTGACACGCTGATCAGTATCTTGTTCCATGATGCTCCATGTTCCATGACACAAATTGCACATTAGACATGATATTAGAATGCGCATTTGATCCCATTTTGATTATTATTCTTCTCATGTGGGGATTTCTTCACACCTACTATATTCAAAGACGAATAACATGTATCTATGGAAATCACCAAACGATGGCGCCCTGCGGACAACCTTTACAGAAAAATGCACCATATTGTCTGGGCCTCAAATATATATCTTAATGTCCTCAAATATAAATTTTGAAAACTGAGGATATTTCTCTGGAAATCCTTTTTTTGAAATGAAATTATATTTAAGAAAATTTGTAAAAGATGTTACTGGTCACGTAACTTTAACTATAATATATATATATATATATATATATATATATATATATATATATATATATATATATATATATATATATATGTATATACTTGTCCATTCGCGGCCAGCCTTCCGCGGTTTTTCAACGAAATTGGCGGTTTTTTTTGCAAGAAGGTCCGTCTGGGTGGTGGCTCGAGGCGTTTTTTTGCGATGGTCAAAATATTGAAAATTAAATGGCTGAAACTCATGAAAATTCGTAAATCTTCAGGTTTTCAACCAAATTTACTGACATTTTCATTGAAGGGTCATCTAAGTAATGTCTAGCGATATACATGTTCAATATGCATTATAAACTACAATCATTTAATTTTCATTTCAACAAGTATATGGCGCAAAGCGCAATAGGTGACCGCGGAGCACACCACCTTCCAGCTTACAATATGAATGTATGGAATTTCGTCACTCCAAAGGGCAAGTCTGTGGTTTCTCACCCATTTTCAAAAGTAAGCACAGATTTGGAATCGTTATGTACGAATTGTGAATCAAAAAACCAAAGTCTTCTGTTCAATTCCCAGCCGTTCAGCTGTTACTGATTATTGATGCCATTGCCATGCATGAAAGTTGGTCACTCAAGAAGATAAGTCGGTGGTTTCGCACCCATTTTCAAAAGTAAGTACAGATTTGGAATCGCTATATATGACTTGTGAACAAAAAAACTCAAGTCCTCTGTTCAATTCTTAGCCGTTCAGCTGTTACTGATTATTGATGCCATTGCCATGTGTGAAAGTTTGTCACTCAAGAGGGTAAGTCTGTGGTTTCTCAACCATTTACAAAAGTAAGCACAGATTTGGAATCGCTATATACGACTTGTGAACAAAATAATTCAAGTCTTCTGTGCAATTCTCAAGATTTAAGGTGTTACAGCGCAAAAACGCTATATTGCAGTTTTCAAGCCGTTCTACCCAAAAAAGTAATGTTTCAAATGCTCGGGGCTTCAAATGCTTTCAGGAAAAAAAAGTTTGACCAGATCCGTTGAGAATTCGCCCGTTCCCAGCATTTCCAGGAACATATATACCTATATGCGGACAAAAGTTTAGTAACCTCTATAGACCACTGAGAGGCCCTTCGGGCCGCTCCGCGGTCAATTATTTAAAACTAAATCCTAAACTAAATTAAAATAAATTTAAAACTAAATTTGAAAATAAATAAATTAAACTAAATTTGATCCTGAAACAATAATCAACTTTTTTACAGATTACATAAATGTATGGTGCTAAAAACATTCGTAATATAAAAATAGGTGGCAACATTAGAAATTTTACTAATTTTTAATGTTTTTGAATTTTAATAGTTGAAAATTCAGTAACTGGTCAAAAATTCGATAATTCTATTTTTACCTGAAAAATTTGATATTTCTATTTTTACCTACCTATGGTGTTTAAAACAAGGACAAAATGCAAAAAGGTAGTTGTTCTTGAAATTTATTTAATTCCTTAACATCTGCAACTGAAAATGAAATTCAATCTTTTTTTATTATTTGAAAAATGGTTTAAAATTAATATCCGGTTAATTGATCTGCAGTATGAACGCAAACATTTAAGGTTGTTTTTATTCAAAGCGTTGAAGAGGGGGCTACTTGAAATCTCTGTTCAATTAAACAAAAAATACATTTTTTAGTGCAGTTGGGTGGGTGAAAATTGGTCGCACACTATAGGCGATAGCCGATATTACCTTGTTATGCTGTCTATTTAAACCATATTTGAAAATTGTTGCAAATCTGTTCAATAAAGTTTTGTTCTAAAAATTGTGGTGTTATACAGCAGGAACTTAGCGAGGATCTCTTTCATCGTCACCGGAAGGGGAGGCAGAGCGGAACAGGTTAGGGCATCGGAGCACAATATACAGCAACTGATCCTGGCCTCCCTTCCGCCCGCCTCATCAACAGTCAAGGTCGACGAAACCGGCTTGGGAAACGTCACAGCGCACCCGTGGGGCGGCCAGGAAGGGGTGAAAGTAATCACACCAAGCATCTAGAGCGGGCAGAGGAATGGGGCCTCGGATCTAAGCTACAAGCACCACAATACTATAGGGGACAGGAGGAGAATCATCGTTCGGCAAGCCGTAGAGCTGGGTAGTTCTTAGAATCCGATAGCATGAGTCCAGTGTCCGCACGAGCGGAATACGGAGGGAGGAAGTGAGCAGGAGATGAGGCGTCATGGAGACTCTTCCATATCATCACTTTCGGACGGCATTGGCATGGGCGAGTTCCTCCGCGATGACTTGAGAGCCAGACTCGGGTTCTTGACCTTTGTCCGAACCTTGTCATCAGCTGAATGCTCTCGCTGCCTCCGTTTCCTGGGTGTGGACGCCGCAGACGGAGGCCTCGAATTCTCCTTCGTACTCGAGCATGACACACTTGAGGATGGGTTGCGCGCCACTCAGATTGACTCCTGACGATGGAGATCGATGAGGAAGAGCTGATAGTTCCGTGGACGCTGGGTGGTGCCGGGTTCAGTGGGAGTAGGGTGCAGAAGTGTGGCAGTCTTAGTGGGGGAGCGGTTACATACTAATTGGAGTAGTCATA
>JASANA010003918.1:0-17371 GCA_030248095.1 Ptycholaimellus sp. GST1_10
GTATCTTATATAATACGCGTGATGCCATTTTGGGAGGGGTATTGTGGGCTACCTGGATTCTTCATGTATTATGGCAAATGATAGCTCGATGTATCAATCTTGAGGAATTATTTAATAATTTTTGGGGCGTGCTGTGTATGGGTGATGCTGAAAATATGAAACAATCGAAATTGTGTCCATTTTTGCCATTTTTGGTCCTTTTTTGACTTTAAACCTTCATAAATCCTCCATTTTTTAACTTTTTCTGTCGGATTTTTTTTAAAATAAAGGTACAAGAGTTTTGCATTAAATCCATCAGTTAGTTTCCGAAATTTTGAGTCAAATGTTTTTAAAAAAATAGGTTGACTGATACCAATTTTTCGATTTTTGGCCTACCCAGGAGTCTGATGTATTTGGAATGAATTAATTAATTCTTTAAGGCAAGGCTGGGCCAGCGTTTGCCCAGGCTATTCGAATGACCTGCAATATTCTCAAGCATCTATTGAGATCTTTGCTCTTGTCATGCTGTGTAGCGGCTGGAAAGGCCATGATGCCTTGATCTTGTCCTCTATATAACAAAATTATGTTTAAGGAATGTTGAACGGGCATTACTGGTCACCTAACTTTAACCAATCTGTTACCATCGGCAAGCCAAATATGGCTCTCTCTTTTCTCCAAAAATTAGGTGGCCGCGCGAAGCGGGCCCACTGACCTATATTACTACTATATATATATACGTATCTGCAAGTGCTGGGCACGGGCGAAGTCTCAACGGATCTGGACATACTTTTTTTTTCCTGAAAGCTATAATGTGCCGCTTGGATCCTGGGGGGGTGGAGCTGGTGCCGGATTATTAGAAACATTACTTTCCTGGAGTAAGAATAAGTTTTTCCCGAAAATTACCATTTTCCTCTGTAGCATCTGAACGGCTGAGAATTGAACAGAAGACTTGAGTTTTTTTGTTCATAAAACGTATATAGCGGTTCAAAATCTGTGCTTACTTTTGAAAATGGTTGAGAAACCACAGACTTACCCTCTTGAGCCACAAACTTTCATGCATGGCAATAGCATCAATAATCAGTAACAGCTGAACGGCTGAGAATTGAACAGGAGACTTGAGTTTTTTTGTTCACAAGTCGTATATAGCGGTTCCAATTCTGTGCTTACTTTTGAAAATTGTTGAGAAACCACAGACTTACCCTCTTGAGCCACAAACTTTCACACACGGCAATAGCATCAATAATCAGTAACAGCTGAACGGCTGCGAATTGCACAGAAGACTTTGGTTTTTTGATTCACAAGTCATATATACTGATTCTAAATCTGTGCTTACTTTTGAAAATAGTTGAGAAACCACAGACTTGCTCTTTTGAGTGACGAAATTCCATGCATTGATATTGTAAGGTGGAAGGGGGTGTGCTCCGCGGTCACCTATTGCGCTTTGCGCCATATACTTGTTATCTAAGTGTACCTTGCAGCTAGTCTTTGTATTTTAGCCAAAAGAGGCAGTTGATCACTGATCTGGTTTAGAACGTGGCAAAGGGCTAATCAATTATATTCCAATCAAATAGTGTGTGCTTCAACAATCAATTGCAGTATTTGCAATCAAATACACTGAACATTTTATTTAGAACCAGTATGTGTTTTGTTTTCATATTGATAGTATCTGCAAAATGAAGAGTTGGTTTTAAGATATGGAAATATTCAAGTATAATGATTGACGCTTGACAAAACGCTTGTTGCTAGTCATATTTTGCCTTAGAATACCATATCACATCTTCTGGAGTTATTGTATACTATTATTGAAGTATCTATAATCCAAAAGTATGAGACGAAGTGACTGAGGGATTTGTTGAATCAAATTAGATAGTATTGACAGCAAATCTTGAAAGTAGAAACCAGTTTGGCAGCACATTAATCCGGGATCGTATGATCTGCTTTTAAGCTCATTGTATTCCTATAACCCATTGTGTACTGATTAAATCAATTTTAAAATTCACTGAGCATTTTATGTGGAGCTCACAAGGTCTTCCATGGGACGTTGGGCACTTCCTCCTTCTCGTCGAGCTCCTTCACAAGCTTCTTTGGATTGAAGTCCGGGTGGCCGACAGTGTCCATGTGGCGTGTTGATAGGAGGAGTTGGAGGTGGGGGTAGAGGAAGTGTGCTGGTGTGATGACCTGACCTGCTAAAATCACCCTGACAAAAAATATGCATGGTGAAATATACCCATGGCTATAAGCCACAGTGGCAAATAGTAAGAAAAAGTGCCCATGGAAACTTTTCATTTTCCAGATTGACTTTTGTTTGGGTAGCTCTTATCGGTAGCGAACACTGGATAAAATTTATGCAAAGTTGAAATCGTGTGCATTTTATAATCAACCTCATCGGCATATTTAGGGTTCCTGTAATAACAAGTTAGGTAGGACTATTTACGAGTTTTACAATCTCATGGACATTTGCACCACTTAGTGATATGTTCTATATGTAGTGACGCTCATCCATCATGCACTCTTTCAGATTCAGCTGCTCAATACTGTCCACCGTCTCGTTGATGATGAAGTGAAGCTTGGCTTCAACTGGACGGTGGCTTTGGAAGCCGATCTCTATTTTGACTCTCTCCACGATTAGTTTTAACAAATTGAATGGTTTATCAAAACTGTATCAGTTTTTAAACAAAATATAACATAACAAAGAATATGAACATAAATGTGTCATAACATGTGCAAACATAAGAGATGGTTGTAGAAAATGTGACAAATAAATGAATCATGGATGGCTTGAGGAGGGCTTTGATGACTGTTCACTTGGTTTCAAAGAGACGCTTGGCGCATTAACAGATGAGGTTTTTATAAGGTTGTCACAGGGTTTAGTAGTTTGAAGTGATTGCTTCACAATTTGCACATTTTGTTTTGCATAAACATTTTGAAATACAGGTAATTTTACTTTAGGGTTTGGTTTAGCATATGGTTGCACGGGAGGCGAAGCTTTGGTATTGAGATGATCATACTTACGGTTGCATTTTTCTCGTAGAAATGGATTATCTGGATCATACGTTTCACAGCTTATTGTGTGATTGAAGCTTACTCTTGGTCTTGCAGCTGTATTTTGTGATTTGTTCTTTCCACCAGGTTGCTGGTCTGTGGGTGCCAAAGTGGTGATACCAATATTATAAAGCATGTTATCATCTACTGCGGGTGCACTAAAAATAAGCTGCTTCAAGTCATCACTGGCTAGTTTGTCGTACTGTGTTGTAGCATCAAAAACAATATGCTTTCCGGTGTCTGTGATTACTTCTGCTTTTGGGTATGGCTTGTTCTTGAATCCTTGCAAGCCTGATTTGTAAATTAGAGAAACTAGTTTTCGCACTCCTGCCATGTTTGCTTCATGTCCTAATGTTTTGAAAAGAGCTAGGTCTTTTTCATCATGAGAATGTTTGGGTTTAAATTTGAATTGGTCTTTGAATGCATCAAGTTTGTCCTTTCGCCTCTTTTGCTTTTGAGCTCTTGAACCAAAGTCAATATTGATTTTTCCAGGGTTTGCTTTGACTGAGTGTCTGGGTAAATCTGTTGTCATATTTAACATTTCTTTCTCTGCGCGTGCTTCTTGACGTCCACGTTTAGCTAAATCATGAGCTAGACCTTTTTGCGCCCATTCTGGCAGTGATTGTTGACCTACCCATGTCTTTTCAGCAAGCTTAGCTTTCAATGACCGTTCAAGTAGTTCTTCTGATGGAGACTGTGTTGGTTCTTCTTGTTCTGACCTAGCTGATTTATCTATGTTTTCAGTGTCTTTAGTTTTTTGCCGAGGAGCCACTGCATTCTTTGTTTCCTTAATTTCCTGAGCCAGACTTTTTATATCTCTTTGATCACTCATTTCTGATATGTTTCAATTTAGGTTTTCTGATATTTTAAATAAGCATAATGTATTTTTATCAAACACAAAATAAACAATGTTAGATAATTCTTTCCAAGGCCTTTGTCTATGCTTTTCGAGCTCTGTTTTGCACTTGGTGAAATCCCTGATCAATGGAAATGCAGCTCCGTCATTCCTATTTTCAAGAAGAAAAGATGGCCTTCTAACGTCAACAACTACTGCCCATTTCATTGTCATCTGCCATAAGTAAGATAATCGAAAAGGTTTTGCTCATCATCACTGTTTTTAGACAACAATCATCTGATTTCCTGAAGGCAATTTGGATTCCGCAACAAACAGTCAACTACTTGCCATATCCTACCCTGTTTGAACGACTGGAAATCTAGTGTTGCCTCCAGGAAAGAAGTTGATGTTTGCTACATAGATTGTGCAAAAGCTTTTGACAAAGTTTGGCATGAGAAATTGATGCACTGGTGCGCTTCTTTTTGGCGTAACTGTTCATGCCCTCAGCTGGCAGCTGTCATTTCTTTCCACTATGTCACAGGTAATTCGACTTGAAGGTGTCCAATCTGCCCCCAGATCCATTTCCTCCTCAATTAAACAAGGAGGCACGTGCAGCCCTATCATGTTCATAAAGTACATAAATTCACTTGTTGAGACTGTTAATGCTGAAGGTAAAAATTGCTGCCTCTTTGATGATGATGTCAAACTGTCATCATCATGCCCCCTACGACTTCAATTTGCCTTCACTGCTGTTGAAAATTGAGCCGCCTTATGACAGATCTCGCCAAACAAATATTTCGTGGCTTAGGAGTTCTGATATCTTCATCCCTTTCCTTTTCAGCCCATGTCACATCCATATGCACAAAGACAAGCTGTCTCTGCTACCTCCTCAAATATGCTTTTCAGCTGCTTCCTCTTCTAATCTCATCAGGGCATTATGTGTCTATGTTCGTCCAGTGCTCGAATTTGCTTCCACCGCTTGGAACTCACTTTCTCAGGCTGACAACAATCGATTAGAACAGATCCAGCGTAACTTCACTAGGTTCTTCTTCAGACGGTGTTTTAGGGCTTGAGTCTCAAGAAAAAAACGATTCATGTCTGACATGCTTATCTTGTACAATGTTTATCATGGAAAGCAGCAACGTCCGAGCCTTG
This sequence comes from Ptycholaimellus sp. GST1_10, assembly GCA_030248095.1. NCBI lineage: Eukaryota > Metazoa > Nematoda > Chromadorea > Chromadorida > Chromadoridae > Ptycholaimellus > Ptycholaimellus sp. GST1_10. Next base: position 5,012 of record JASANA010003918.1, read on the forward strand.
GTCAGCGAAAGGTCAACAGTCATCCTCTGTCTAATAATTGTCGACTCTTCATTGATGCTAGAGCCCCAGGTCTGGTTTTGCGGGGAATGAAAGCGTCTCACGGAGCGTTCAATCCTAGGCTCCGAGGTTCCTTTGAAGCGGCTTTGCGGCTTAAAGGGAAAACACCATGGGTTGACACCATCACCGATTCCACTCATTACTTTTTTAATGATAGCGGTTGACCTGCTAAGCTTGCAATGATATATCGTTTTGGCTGAAAGCTTTCCAATCCGGAGTAACAAATTATGAAAGTTTCCTATGCTACAACATGGGGCAGGGCTCAAAAAGGCACAAAAAATCATTAAAAAATTTTTCAGTTCGGGCAACACAGGGCAACACGAGGTTGGGTGTAATTTGATGCGAGATATTGATTTAGGTCAAATAAGGGAGTCAAAAATGACCGCGCCGAACCGCGTGACCCAAAAACCGACCAAAAATTGAAAAATTTTAATTGCTAAAAATTGAAAATTAAAAATTGCTAATTAAAATTGCTAAAAAGATCATAACTCCTGGTATACTTCATGGAATTCAATCTTCTTGACAAGCTCTAAAACTTTAGTGCACAGATAGAAGTTCTTAATACAAGTCATTCATGAGTATTCAGAAAAACGTTGATAAACACGATTTTAAGGCTAATTTTGATAGGGTAAACATTTTTTAAAATTTTTTAAAATTAATTTAGACCTATGTTTATGTTTATGGGTCAATTTTGGGGCGTACAATTCAAAAATCAGGCTTTCAATTACATCAAAAAGTTTTAAAATTGGAAAATTTGGAACAAAACCTTAAAATACCTCAAAAATGACCATTTCAACAAGATTTCAGGCTGCACGCGCCACAGTAAACTGATTTCGCTCATTTTTTGGCTTAAATTTTTGATTTTACTTATTCGCTGCCACTGTTTAGCGGAGAAAAGACGAAAGAGCTTTTGAAACAATACCTTTTTGGGTAGAAAGGCTTGAAACAGTGGTGAGCATTTCAGGTCAGGTACCTGAAAATAAAAAAAAAATGAAATTTGGAAAAATTTTTCTAGGTACCTGCTCATTTTCAAGTAGCGACGCCTGGAAATGCAAATGCCTGGATCTTTTATTTTTCATTTTTTCCATTTTTTTTCATTTTTTTCATGCAAATGAAAATGCCTGGAAAGGTTGGCTGGAGGCCCGAAATGAAAATGCAAATGCATGGATCCGCGATTTTTCCATTTGCTCACCACTGGCTTGAAAACTGCAATATAGCGTTTTTGCGCTGTAGCACCTTTGAACTTGAGAATTGCACAGAAGACTTGAGTTTTTTTGTTCACAAGTCGTATAATACGATTCCAAATATATGCTTACTTTTGAAAATGGGTGAGAAACCACAGACTTGCCCTCTTGAGTGACACACTTTCACGCATAACAATAGCATCAATAATCAGTAGCAGCTGAACGTCTGAGAATTGAACAGAAGACTTGTTTTTTGTTCACAAGTCGTATATAACGATTCCAAATATATGCTTACTTTTGAAAATGGTTGAGAAACCGCAGACTTACCCTCTTGAGTGACAAACTTTTATGCACAACAATAGCATCAATAAGCAGTAGCAGCTGAACGGCTGAGAATTGAACAGAAGGCCTGTTGGGTTTTTTTGATTTACAGTCATATACCCGATTCTAATCTTCTTACTTTGTAAAATGGTTTAGAAACCACAGACTTTTCATCTTGAGTGAGAAACATTCACGCATGACAATAGCATCAATAAGCAGTAGCAGCTGAACGGCTGAGAATTGAACAGAAGACTTTGGTTTTTTGATTTACAAGTCATATACATACACCAATTCTGAATCTGTATTTACTTTTGAAATTGGCAGAGAAACCACAAACTTGCCCTTTTGAGAGAAAATGTTCACTCTTTTATGAAAACATTCCTCAATTTTTGGCATCTGCTACAGGTGAATGTGGAAGGCGAAATATGCTCCGCGGTCATCTATTGCGCTTTGCGCCATATACTTGTTTTGTCAAAATCTGTTGAGAATTCTTCTTTTCCCAGCTATTTTTCTTCCCAAAAATGTTATGTTTCAAATCCTCCAATACTGGTTCCACCCCGAGATCTTCCTAAAATTTCATCTTTTTTCAGGAAAAAAAGGTTGTCACAATCCGTTGAGAATTCACCTTTTCCCATCAAGCCCAATTTTCAAAGTTTCTACCCAAAAAATTTAATGTTTCAAATGCACCCGGACCGGTTCCACCCCTCCAGATCTTCCTAAAATATTTTTACCTATCAGAGAACAAAAAGTTTGTTAAAATCCGTTGAGAATTCGCCATTTATCAGCATAGCCCATTGTTCAAACTTTCTATCCAATTAAGTAATGTTTCAAATGCTCCAGGACTGGTTTTAACCCTCCAGATCTTCCTAAAATATTTTTACCGATCAGAGAAAAAAAGGTTGTTAAAATCCATTGACAACTCGCCCTTTCCCATATTGCCCCATTTTTCAAACTTTCTACCCAAATAAGTAATGTTTCAAATGCTCGGGGACCGGTCCCCCCCCTTAGATCTTCCTAAGAAATTAATACCTTTCACCGAAAAAAATTTTGTCAAGATCCGTTAAGAATTGGGCCAGATCCAATATATATATGAGGACAAAAAGTGAGCCATCTGTAAAGACCGCTTCGCGGCCCTTCGGTTCCGCTCCGCGGTCAAAAATTATCATTTATTATTGATCCATGTTAACCTAATATTGATTGAAAGACAAACAACTGCAAAATGACATTGCTCTAAGCCTAGAAATGGAGTGATTTGTGAACTACTGATGTGCATTGTAAAGTAGTCAGAACACCTAATTATCCAAAAAAGTGCAGTTGATTGAGTGTTTAAAATGATAAGTGTAATGGCGCAAGGCTCAAAAAGTGACCGCGGAGGAAACACTCATTGTTCACCCATTAAGTGCATTAAATCATGCATGAGTTGTCAAAAATAGGTTTTCGTCCTAAGGAGGTATTTGATGGATGAAATGGCGAGCATCTGTAAGGATTATCTTGCAAGCGGATTGGCATTTTAGTTTAAATTCTTTGTGCTCTTGTTCCTGGATTGTTGGAAAAACCACTCCACAACACTGGATGATATTGTTCTGCCCGCCTTGATGACATACTGGAAGCCTTTCAAGAAAGATTGGGTCTGGGTGACAGAGGGTGTTCAGAATTTAACGTTGGCCATTTTGATGACCAGCATGTAGGTTAAAACTGAAGTCAGGTGAGAAATGCTATGCCCACTTATCACTGAAAAAACTCCAGCGAAAGGCATTTAATCAATGGAAACAATATTTGACCCTGCCAGCAGACCACGTGTTTTTAAAATTGATGGCATTTCATGAGTTTTGTTCTGGTTTGCCGATTTTCAGGTCATAAGGCAAAGAGCTCATAATGACGTAACCAGTAACGTGGAATATTAATCGTAAATTGCTCAATTTTGTGTATAAGCGATAAGCGATTTTCCGTATTTTGTGTATGACCTCTCAAACTGGTTATTATGATAACCAGTTGTGAGTATTTTTTGGCTTTTTTAAGGCTGACAGAGTACTACTGAAGGTCCCTGGCGCTTCTAGGACGTGCCTTAAGCCTTCGCAGCGGCTGTCTCAGAGGCCATATGGCATGGAAATTGATGGTGAAAAGTAAAGGAAAAGTAAAGGCCCCAAATGTGGAACGATTTATACGAACCGTTAGAACTTATACTCAAAGATACTTTGAAAGAAATAACACGTGGCGATGGATTGAATGTCTAGATAAATTTATAAATTCCTACAACAGGCGAAAACACTCAACCACAAAACTAAAACCACTGGGCATAGTAAATGACCCATTAGTAGTAGTAAAACCACATAAAATAATCGAAAAAGATAGAAAAAATAGATTGATAAAAAAATTACCGCCAATAGGTTCATATGTGAAATTAAATCGCTTACGGCATGTTTTTGAGAAGGAAGCCTCCGGAACCTGGGGTAGAGAAATTTTCAAAGTGACAGAGCATAAATTAGCCCAAAATCTCCCCATGATCCGTGTTGTGGACCTTAGAGTGAAAAAGTCATCGGTTCCCTATACCCCGAACAACATCAGTGGGTGATTTATAATGGTGAAAAAACTGTGCATGATATGCTTAAAACACGCGTGAAGAACGGCGTCATGCAATATCAAGTGAATTATTCTGAATATCCAAAAAAATTCACAGAATGGGTTACTGCTGATAAAATTCCACCTGATAGACTACCCTAGAGTGATATTTCCATCCATTTTCCATGTGACATGTTATTTTCACAATTTTTCCCATGTAATGTGCAATTTTCCATATGCTTTTCCAAGTGAATTCTTTTTTCTCCATTTTCCATGTGTTATGTCATTTTTCATATGCTTTCCATTTTCCATCCAATTTTCATGTATTTGGGATAAAAACGCTGGATATAATCAATCACACTCATTGAATCACGAGGAGACAGGCGGACACCATCCACTGAAAAATATTCAAAGGAATTATCCGATGCAAAACAGAGAAAAGTCCCAATCATAAAGTTTGAACGTCGATAGCAATGCTTTTCTCGTACCAATTCTGCATTGCATTTGGGTCGGTGGAGAATAAAAGTGTTTACTTTCATAAAAGTGGAGAATAAATAAAAGTGTACTTTCACTGGCATTCATTGTGAGAACGGATTTATTATTCTCAAGAATAGTGATTGAGCTCAAGGTATTTTCACCCATTTTACAAAATCCAACCTTTAACTATTTTGAAACATTTTCTACAGGCTTAAATTCACAGCCAACTTTACCTTCATATCTCTGCTTTAAATTAAAAAGCCCATCGCCTAAAAGGTAAAGCTCCAAGTTTAATTCTCTTAATTCATGTGAAATATCAGTCATGTTTCCAAATATATTTTTTCCAAATATATGCTTCATTTGGAAGTGTATGGCAAGTAATGCTGAAAAACTAAGGGCTAAAAATGCAAATTGTAATATTTTAATGCATTTTTTGAGGACCTTTCCTCTTTTTTTCCCATCTACAATACAATTACAGACCCCATCAAAAGAGTTTAGCCGTCCCCTTGCCTCCATTTTTACTTGGTGTGATTCTGCTGTTTGTGGTGGAAATGAATCCATCTTTTATTTATACAGCACAGTCAATTGATGAGCATAAAGAAATGGTATAAGTGGTGAATCCTAGCCCTACCCACCAAATATATCAATGGATGTGTCCCAAGTGGATTAGGCAAGACAATCATGACTGTTGGTGAGTCAGAAGATGCTGCTTTCACGCATTTCATCCTGGGCCTGGTAGGTGCAAGGCTTGGCCATGATGTCATCTCGGGAGACGTACATCAAATCCCCAGAGTGGCTCACAAAGCAGCAGCTGAAAGCCAAAAACATTGCTCCAGTAGAAAGGATAAATTGGGAATGGTGGTAAAAACTTAAAATTCCAGGCAGCATTTGAATTAAAATGCTCACTTTTCATTGTTGTAGGCGGCAAAGATCATGTTGCCACTACGATTTTCGCCCCGCTCACCCTGTCGAAAGATGAGCAGGCGAACAGCATCCCGATATAGGCGCTGCGTAAATTGCTGGAAATTGCTTTTATTCTTTTTGGAATAAAACCACAATTTTACCTTTCTTTGACCCTCCAGATTGTCCTTTGCACCGGCTCCTTGCTCTTCTTGGCCTTGCCTGGTTTATGGAAAAGCTTCAGGTCCACCCCAGCCTCGCGCTGAAATTTGTTTCTCAAAATATTCTCTATATAGTCCAAGTAGATTAAACCAGGTATTTGTCAGGCTGTTCAAGGTTCAGGTTTTTTTGATGCAGTAAGCAAAGGCCAGGCTCGTCAGGTCCTTTTCGTCAGATTTGAGGGGGCACGAAGTGCAGCCATTGCGAATGCGCCCGAGCCCCCCCAACAAACTAATAAAATTTAAAAAATTTGGGGGTATTTTGTTTATTTTTGTAATTTTTTTGTATGCTTTTTTTTTTTGTTTGTTTTGGTTCCTATTTGTTTCATATATTTTCTATATAGAAGTAGATTAAAAGGTATTTGGGCTGTGTGGTTCAGGTTTTTTTGATGCAGTAAGCAAAGGCCAGGCTCGTCAGGTCCTTTTCGTCAGATTTGAGGGGGCACGAAGTGCAGCCATTGCGAATGCGCCCGAGTTGATACTTGATAGTCAGATAAAGTAATTTTAAATTTTCCATCCTCACTAGTCAAAATTACATTAATTTTAGCTGGTTTATTATCTACATCCATGCTTCCAAAATCTTGACCTGAAAAAACAATTTCTCATTTTAATGGTTTAATATTTGGAAAACAATAAAAGATATTTGCAATAGTTTTAAAATATGGCCTACCGTTTGATACATCAATTTCTCTATTACTCGTTTTATAAGGGTCATGTAATGTTATTATATAGTTAAAATCTTCAAGAGCTACACCCCAAATTTTATTAGGTTGGAATTGCCAATATTGCCATTTTAGAGGGATAAAAGTTTTCATAAGAAATTACCTTGATATTAGTAGAGGGGAGCCTTGAATGAAAACGGGGGAACTCGGCACCTGTGAGGAAATGACATTTTTGCTACAAAGGATATTTGTTCCATTCAATGAATATAAAAAAGGGATTATTTTTCTTATCCCATTTTCCAAAAATTTAGCCCGAGACTAGGTTAAAAATTTATTTTTCCAAAAAACATTATTAATCAACATAATGTTCTAGAAACAGTTCTCTTCTTCCATCGGCCTGCTTCTGGATGCCGAGTACTGGGGTTTCTGCAAATTTTTTAAACCATAAATTTGTAAAACAAAGAGAGAGAAAGAGAGGAGAGAGGAGGGAGAAATACAAGACCTAGAGAGAGAGATCCGACGCGACTGACTGATGTTCCAACTTCTTCAATGCTGCCAAAAGGTAGCCAAAACCCATCTGCTCCTCCTGTGAATTCTTCAGGAATTTTCACCAAATTTATTTTCTTTGGAACAGGTAAATCAAATTTATCTTCTGTCGTATTTATAATTTCTTGAAATATATTTCCATTTAAATAAACATCTAGTTTATACCAGATATTCATATCCAAATTATCCTGATAATGCCTGAAAAGGGAATTTGAAAGAAAAAATTTGGACATGATTTATAGTTAAATCTGGCCATAACATGGAGATTTTTCTGCTGCCGCAGTTTAACATCACTTAAATAACTCAATTCTGTATTAATTATTTGTTTTAAAGTTTTCCTAAGTTTAGTTACATAGCCATCATAGTCTCCAGGAGGAAATGTTTCCAACTCTTTTAAATATTTTTCACGAATTTTATCCCGCTTTTCCTCATACATTTTACCAGTCATATAGTTACTATAATCTGGGTTTGGACCTTTTAATGGTTTATAGTCCATTAAAATTCCACAGAATTCAACAAAGTCCAAATTTGGAGTTTTTCACACAATAATTTTCCCTTTTTACAAAATTGAGCAGGGGTCAATTCTCTAATCCCGCAATCTAATTCCATATCTACAAAAAAACTTTTTTTAATTATATGCTTATATTTTTTTGAAATAGTTAATGCATATGCATTTTGGAATAAATAATTCAAAAAGACCAGACAGAGGCTTTATTTTCAAAAACCAATCAGTTCAACACATGAAACCATTTGGTTGCATGCAATATCCAAACACACAAAACACCCAAGCTTAATCTGGTAAACTTCACCAAAAACGATAGGTATCTGCAATATTTTCATATAATGTAACAAGCTTTTAAATAACAAGTATATGGCGCAAAGCGCAATAGGTGACCGCGGAGTGCTTAGTTCTGTGGTTTCTCCACCATTTTCAGAAGTAAGCACAGATTTGGAGTCGTTATATATGACTTGTGAACAAAAAACTCAAGTGTTTTGTTCAATTATCAGCCGTTCAGCTGCTACTAATTATTGATGCTATTGTCATGCATGAAAGTTTGTCACTCAAGAGGGCAAGTCTGTGGTTTCTCAACGATTTTCAAAAGTAAGCACAGATTTTGAATTGCTATATACGACTTGTGAACAAAAAAACTCAAGTGTTCTGTTCAATTATCAGCCGTTCAGCTGCTACTAATTATTGATGCTATTGTCATGCGTGAAAGTTTGTCACTCAAGAAGGCAAGTCTGTGGTTTCTCAACCATTTTCAAAAGTAAGCACAGATTTGGAATCGTTATATACGACTTGTGAACAAAAAACTCAAGTGTTCTGTTAAATTATCAGCTGTTCAGCTGCTACTAATTATTGATGCTATTGTTGTGCATGAAAATTTGTCACTCAAGAGGGAAAGTCTGTGGTTTCTCAACGATTTTCAAAAGCAAGCACAGATTTGGAAATGTTATATACGACTTGTGAACAAAAAAAACTCAAGTTGTTTGTGCAATTCTCAAGATTACAGGTGCTACAGCGCAAAAACTGTATATTGCAATGTTTAAGCCTCTCTACCCGAAAAAGTAATGTTTCAAATGCTCGGAAACCGGGTCCAACCCCCCCCCCCAGATCTTCCTAAAATCTCATTACCTTTCAGGCAAAAAAAGTTTGTCCAAATCCGTTGAGAAATCGCCCGTTCCCAGCATTTCCAGACATACATATATATGAGGACAAAAGTTCAGTAACCTCTATAGACCGCGGAGCGGCCCTTCGGGATGCTCCGCGGTCAAAAATAAATCTTACAGTTTTTATTCTATATCGCCGCCGAGGCCCCAACTGTACAGCTCCACCGATTGTGAATCCTGCGGAACAGAGTGAAGAATGAAACAACTCATGCGCCAGTTCATATTCATAATCGTCATTCATAATGCAAAGTACGCAACTACCACGAACCCTATCCCCCTCCTTTTCAACATGGGCTAAAATATGCATCATTCGATCCCAGATTAATTTACCAATGCAACCCTAAAAAACACCAACTGTAAAATTATTAGATAAACTTAACTGAACCAGTATATGCCTTGAAGGTGCTTCAATGTAGATGACGGCAAAGAGGTCTTGCTCAAACAGGTAGGTTGCAAAATCCTCGCACCAATGTGTTTTAGAGTCATCCTCCATACACACACAGACTTGATGAAAAGCCCATTCTCACTTAAATTAAAAAATACCCTCACTCGCACCGTCAAATTGTGCGGTGCAGAGTCATTGCGCCCACAAGTCAAAGCTTTGGCCACCTCCGACGGAGAGACGTTGAGGTGATCTAGCCCTCGACACCATGTTTTACAGGATAAATTTTATTTGCTGAACAAAATGCTTGGGGAGGGGGAGGGGAATCTTACTTTATTGTCGCGTAGTTTCCCCAGAGCACAGAGCATTTGCAGGAAATTTTCCCATTGACGGAATGTAAACTCGCATTTAAACAATGATAATTCACCAAGATTTTTCAAAAATGGGATAGCTTTTAGATAAAAATCCATGTTATAGGCCCCAATATCATGCATTCTCAGACGATGCATAGCTAGATGACGCCAAAATCTGAAATATTAAGCCGATTTGTGGTATATTTTAAAATAAATATATTACTTGTGAATATTTTTCACATCTTCAGCAGAAAGGGTAAACATGACGCTGAAGAAGTACCCACACCTGCGCCGCACAAGCTCTGGTAGATACATTTTTGGGAGATATTTATAGCCAGGGGTTTCGGGTACTAAAAATATAAATTAATTAAATCAGCTACTCAAGCCTTTGAAATAAGAAAAAAGACTCACACGATCGTAAATATGGGTAGCGTACCAGGCGACGGAGCCATGAGCCAAGGTCTGGCATGACGTCGTCAAAGGATTTGGTCATTTCAGTTTTAATTTTTCCATTTTTCAAATACACAAAATGTTTGATCCATTAAATTTTTTCCCCAAAATTTTCCCCAGATTTGTCCACATAGACCACCGCACCCTTGACATTTCTATAATTTTCAGCGATTTCATCTTTCAATTTACCCAGCATTGTAGAGGATTCTGGGGGCGATATATGTTTTGGGAGGTGGAGAAAAACACTATCTGTATCAAAATAGGCTACATAATCCTTATATTTATCTAAAAGTTTATACAAGGCTATTCTAGCATAGCTAGTTACACATGCACCCAGGGCAACATTACCAGTTTTACTCATTGGCTCAATTTTTGGTTTCCAAACTACCAATAATGCAGTTTGGCAGGGGGTCACAAAGACTTGCGTTAATATTTTATCTGGATCTTTTTCTAATTTTATAAAATCCATATAATTTGTTACATATTCACCACGCTTGGCAATATATCCCCGCATTGCATTTATCCCATCCTTTGAAAACCTTCTTAGTGCTGGATTTTCCTCAAAATCTTTTCTAGTTAAATCAACTCCCATTATTGTTTTATATTCCTCCAAAATTTTACCCAATTTTTCTTCATCATCAGGAATTGGGCTAGACAAAGCTTTTTTCAAGCACATATTTTTAATCATTTCCTGGAATAAAGTGGTGCTTTTTTCATTAAAATGCCAAATTTCAAAAATATTTAATATTTTATACCCAAAGTTTAACGCCAAATCAATTTCTTTTGTGAAAAATGACCCAACAATTGCCCTTTCATTTACATCATGACTACAATTTAAATCAACTTTAAACATTACAGCTTCAAAAGCACAGGCTGAACAATTGTGGAAAACCAGACGTCCACCAATTGTGACACCAAGTACAGGGTGGAGTAAATTACTAGGTGGGAGAATTTGTATATGTGAAAATCCAACCCAATCTGGGGATTGGGGTGCAAATTGAACTTCAGACCCTAGATAAATTTTGGGATGCCCAAAGGATTTTCTTCACCATTGATAGAATATTGTACCGAAGGATATAGACTGCAAAAATCACAATAAAATAAATTACAATCTTTCTCTTTTGGGACAATATAATGCTGAATACTATTAGTGCGACCACCTTTTAAACAATCTCTTAATTTCAACCCTTCTCTTGGGAAATTTTTGATAAATTTACCTATATATTTCTTCATTTTATCATTGGATTTCATTTCATTTTGTAAACTACACTCCCACATTACCACAAAATTAAAAACTCCATATGGTGATTCAGGATATGTTGAAAGCCATTCTAATTTATCCATTTTCTCCAAAGTGTTTGCCAATTTTGAATCCATTTCAAGTGTACGCTCGCTAAAACACTTTGGGCAGCCATGAAAAAAACATCCATTAAATTCAAAAACATATCTAGCCCCAAATTTATCCACACCAGTCCCGTCAACTTTATGACCACCAATTTTTATTTCAAAACTTTTTCTAGCCCATCTACAATTTACCAACTCCTATTCCTTGGCCATAAAGGATAAACACCCCAATGCAATGCTCGAATAATTTTCACCATCATATCCATTTGGGGGTAAAAGGCAAATACTTTTTTCAGGCATATACATATTACGATACAATTTATTGTTCAAACTGGGGAATGTTAAAGAATCCAGTGGTTCAATGTCTGGGTACTCGGCAAGCCATGAATTTCGAAATTTAGAAAACCCTTCACGTAAAATTATCACATTTGCGGCAATATATTATCATTTCATTTGCTACATTATATTTTAAACCTGCATCTTCCTCAAACTTTTTTAACTCTAAAAAATACCAGTTTTTAAATTTTTTCTAGTGCTTTTACAGATTTTGTTTGGGGCATAAAGTATTCCATTTTGGGGAACCTTTGCAATTTCCCATTATCATCCATTTCAGAATAATAAATGGGCATTGCTTCACCATTTTCCTAAAAAAATACCCATTCTGGTGTATTTAAAAGAAATGGAAAATCACCCTTATACCCACACTTTAATTTAAATAAATCTGGGCATGCTGATAGCGGAGTATTTGGGATAAATAAAAGAGCATCTCTAAATTTAATGTTTAATCTATCCAGAGCCATTGATATTATTTTCTGACCCTTTCTTATTATTCTTTTGGGAAATAGTTTTAATTTTAGTAATGCTTTATATATGAAATGGTTATCATATCCACTTCCATTCAAAAAAATTATAAACGAGTTTTTTAACCGCGGAGCGGCCCGAAGGGCCGCTCCGCAGTCTATAGAGGTTACAGAACTTGTCCTCAGGTATATATGTGTATGTATATGTATCTGGAAATGCTGGGAACGGGCGAATTCTCAAAGGATTTGGACAAACTTTTTTTTCCTGAAAGGTAATAATATTTTAGGAAGATCTGGAGGGGTAAACCCGGAATTTGAGCATTTGAAACATTAATTTTTTGGGTAGAAAGGCTTGAAAACTGCAATATAGCGTTTTTGCACTGTATCACCTTTAATCTTGAATTAGTATATAAATTAACGAACATGTAACATATAA
>JASANA010003923.1:0-45878 GCA_030248095.1 Ptycholaimellus sp. GST1_10
ATACGGCGTGGTTATTGAGGCCAAAAACCCCTTAAAATGCCCCAAGACGAAGTTGATGATGAGCTGCTTGTACACCACGGCCTGGTAGAAGCCCATGAAGACCAGATTTGCACCTATGGTTGTTTGGTATCAAATCGTATCTATTTTTTGAGCCGGTGTCATATCTAGACTCAAAATTAACTTAAACCATCGCCACTGGGCAGCATATCTTTTTTAGGATTGTTACAGTGCACCCTATAGGTAAAAAATGGTCGAAAAATTTTTTTCAAAATTTTAATGTTTTATAGGCAGGTTTTGTGTAGTTTTTCGCCAGGATTCCGAATCTGCGCTTGTTTTTTCCCTCTAAGCAACTTAAAAAAAGTTATTCAAGATTTTCAATTTTTTTTGTACGTTCAATCGATTTTCCAACCTCAATTTCGGCATAAAGGAGGCCGAAAATCAAAATTCTTGAGGCACCATGGCACCCTCCAGGGTCGATATACTATAGTGATGTTGAGACTGGAGCCCCAGATATTGCCAATCCCCATGCCGAGCAGAACGTACGGCGGACGGCGGACGGCGCACGGCGGACGGCGGACGGATAACGGACGGACACTTTTTAAAAAGTTTTTTGGCCATAACTTGCCCAATTCTCAACCAAATTTGGCAAATTTTTTTTTTAATTAAAGCTCTGTGTTTGCTGCGTCCATTGAGCCTACTCACAGCTCTGTAACATGGCCACGGAATATTTGGCAGGCAATCATATTTTCAAAAGCCGTAATAGAGTGTGTTGGTCGCTAAGAGGGGACCGTGCTTCCGCTCCGCTCGCACGGCCCCAATTTAGTCGGGAGTCACTGAGCAGGGAAAAGGGACAACAGGACCAGGTTTATAGACAGACTGAACTAAACTCTCTTCCGCCCGCCGCAACGGCTCAATGTCAACAAAACTGGCTTGGGAAACGCCACACTAAAGTCAGTATACACCACATCCACCACACTTCCGCCAGCCACATGTTCCACAAGGAATGAGCATAATGAGATAAGATTAGTGGTTGTATATCGTCTGGGACGAAAGCCATGCATGTTGGCAAGCAGGATGGACAGGCGTTCTAGCTCTGTGCGAAGGTGCTTATCTACGATTTTATCTAAGCACTTGGATAAGGCAGGCAAGAGAGAGATTGGGCGGTAGGAAGATGGTGAGCTGGGCAGGCCTTTTATCTTGTAGATTGCCACTACTACGCTCTCTCTCCACCCATGGGGAAGGCTGTGACTTGCCAAAATGAATTCGAGGAGAAGGGCAAGAGGCTTGCCTAGAGCTTGGGAGCATTTACGCAGGAGGAGAGGAGGAAGGCCATCTGCGCCCAGCGAGCACTTGGGGGCAATGTTATTGCAGACTCCTGAGGCAATGTGCTGGTCGATAGGAGGAATGCTGAGTGGGGCCCAGGGTGGGGGTGGGCAGTGGTGGAGATTTTGGTAGGGGGAGGGGGGGTTTGGGTTGGTGCTGCATGTACACATGGAAAGGTTGGGGGCAGAAAGCCATTGTCCTGCTGAAAACAGGAGGCAAATGTTCTGCTGAAATGGAGGGCTTTTTCAGAGTCCTCTGAAACCAGAAAGGGGATTTCATTGGGTGAGGGGGCCTGAGGGAGGAGAGTGGGAATGGAGTTACTTTTGCGGCCTTTGCGGGCTGAAAACAGTTGGTTGATTACCCGGCCATCTAGTGATGGCTGACGAAAAGGCTGCTCTCAAAAAATGAAATATCCTGCTTGATTGCTTTTGCAGGTTTTTGCGAGCCTTGAGAAGTGACGTTTGAAGGATGTTGTTTAGTTCCTTAGGGGGTAGAGCCTATTTTGCCTCGACTAAAAGGCGGATAGGAGGCGGCCACGAGAGGGGTGAGAGAGGCGGCTTGTCAAAAAAGGTTGTAAAAAAAAAGTTTGTCAAAATCCGTTGAGAAATCGCACGGCCCCGGCCATTGCAGATGAAAATATATACACAGAGAAAAATTCAGGCACATGTATAGACCACGTAGCGGGCCCTTCAGACCTGATTCGCGGTCAAAAAGTCGTCATGAATAATTTGCTTTTGCCATCATGCCCCATTTTTCAACCGTTCTACCCAAACATTTAATGTTTCAAATGTCCTTCGGGCCGCTCCACGGTCAAAAATATTTATCTAAACTGAGTGGAATTGCTCCAAATGTACGGGTGAGCAAAAGAACATCAAACTAAGTGGCGTTACCAGAATAGATGAACATAAATATTTTTGCCTGTCTCTGGTCATATTGTCAGTTTTAGCAGTATTGGAGACTTTCTAGAAACAACATTTGACGTCTAACCGCAGATCAGCCGCATAGTGCCGTAAATGAATGTTCATGTGAATAAATGGGAAATACACTGGAAATCCACGCCAAAATCCCGCTTATTTGGAGTGGGGGCTCTTTTGAGTTGTTGTGTAATGAAGCGGCTGTTTATCAGGGTCGTTTTTAAACTAGTTCAAATATTTATTTAAAAACTGAAACCATGTTATGTCTCATCTCTATAATTAATTTTACTATTTTAAATACGTTTAAGTTAAAAAATGTGCCTCAGAAAACAATTTAAAATGCCAAAACATGATACAGATAAATACAAAACAGAAAGGACCACCACTTCAAGTCATGATGAAGATATCACATTGGCTCCCGAGGAAACAGATTTAACGGTGCAATAAAAGAGTGGACGAAACTGATGTATTCGGTTATTATTGGAAATGATAATGAAACCGTAAGTAAAAGTATGTTGTCAAAAAGCACACAATCAGCTATACCAAACTCCTTAAGGAATGCCAAATCAGATACAGCCAAGAATCAAGCTTTAACCCGTCACTTGAAACTGGAATTCAGAAACATTGCCCAGTCTGAGAGTCCATACATTGGCTTCGGCAGATTCCTTTTTAATATTTCTTCCAATCCAACATATTTTGGTTCCACAGTTCCACTTTTAGATTATCATCAGGTTATCTTGAAAAATGCATCTGATGGGTTCTATCCTGCCTCTTTTGTTGATGGATATTCGATTGCCAATCAATTTATTTTAGCACAATCACCAACAAAGGGAATAGAATGTGACTTTTGGAATTTAGTTATTGAGCAAGGTTGTCAACTTATTGTGGTACTTGGACCTCTTCACTTGGACAACCCATTTTGGCCACGTGACATCAAGGATAAGATTAGCACATGTTTAGAATTTGAAAATATACGCATCCAACTCGAAGGACTAGGAAATATCAAAAGCAAACATTTTAATTATTACAACATTATGCTACATCGTGAAAATTTAAAATGTAATGTGAACTTATATGAAGTATTGCACTGGGACATAGCTGATACTTTACCGCAAAACATTATTCCAAATGTCGCTACATCACTAAATATTTGGAAAGGAATCAATTATGTTAAATGTAATCGTAAAAAAGGTAGCCCTGGAACATCTATACCCACACAACTACATCCACTTCTTTTAGTTTGCCCCGATGGAGTATCATTTTGTAGCAGTTGGCTTGCCGTTGCGGTAATTCTCCAGCGATTGCTAGCAACTGAAGAAGTAGATATTTTCCAAACATGCAAAGAAATATGTCTTCAAAAATATGGATCCATACAAAGTTTGAAAAGTTACCTTAAGATATATAAAGCATTTCTTCATCATCTCACAATCCTAGGCAACAAGCTTTATTCAATAGATCCTTCAAAATTAGAAACATTCGAACACGAACTTGCATTTGCGTCCAGATCTGAATTAACACAAATTTTTAAGTAGTTTGTTGATATTTACTATCGTATTGTTTGTTTTAATTTGCTTTATGTAAAAAGAACGTTAAATGTGTTTGATATATTTCTATGCGCAGAATAAATCAAAAATGCCAGCACTGTATTCCATAATTATACTGTATTCTTATTTCAGGGCAAAACAAAATTATAGAAGTCATGCATATAGAACAAGAGGCGCAAAAAAAAGACGAAACACCCCCAAAAGAAAAAAAAATCAAATAAAAAGAAAAAAAACAAAAAAAAAAAAAAAAACAAACAAAAAAAAAAAACAACAAAAAAAACCGCACAAAAAAAAAAAAAAACCCCCCCCAAAAAAAAAACCCCCAAACAAAAAAAAAAAAACAACAACAACAACACAACAAAACAAAAAAAAACAGAAACACAAACAAAAACAACACAACAACAACACACACACACAAGAAAAAAAAAAAAAAAAAAATAAAACAACAAAAAAAAACAAAAATAAAGTAAATTTGTCAACTAAACAACCAGCCTTAAATGGAGTTGTGTTTGCCCTCAGATATTTGCGGAATTTTGGTTCCATCAAAATTACGGGGATCGCATTATATTTTTTTGCCAATTTCCCTAAACCAATGTTTAAAATAATTGTTTCATGGATGTTAATCAGTTCTTCTTTTGTTTCCTAATCCCTAGAGAATATGTACGATATTTGGAATGTTTTGAATCTGACGACATATTTCTAACTAACGTATTCGTTCTTAAATTTTTAATTAATGTATTGGGTGTACTATGTTTTTTACGTCTCTTGATGGGTCATGTGTTAGAAAATAAATAAATGTATGATTGTATGATTGTATATAATGTATGATTGCCCATGACTGTTATTCTATTATCCGCACCTATTTGAATGTTAATGAAAATAAACAGTTTCAATGTCATTTGGTCTCCCAGTGCAGTTTTGGAGGTGAAGCGGGTGGAGAGTGTCCAACGCCGCTTTACCCGCTGTGGGATGCAAATGCCTGGCTCAGGATATGTGGGTCGGCTGGCTGTGCTTGGACTGGAGAGTCTAAGGAGGAGAAGAATAATCGCAGACCTCCACCTAGTTCACAAAGCCTTCCACATCTGCCTTCTCCACTCAACCCCCCCGCCGCCCCCCCCCCCCCAGACTCAGCTCCCTCGCCTGAGGAACAGGAAGCCTGGCATGGATTCCCCATTTTCTTCCTCTTCCTGCATTCCAACCTCCGGGGCCTCACCACTCGCGAGGAGAGTGGGCGGGGAAGTGATGAACAGAAGTGAATTCTGGCCTAGGCGGGTGGCGGTGTGGTGGAGGGGTCTCTCCACTGGGGCTGGGGCGGAAGGGAGAAGCGAAGGGCCCCTGGAGCGAGCTGCTGGTGGCCGATGGGACGCACCACACCACCACACACACCCCCCCCCCACCACCCCACCCACGGACCCCTGTCAGTGCCGATCCCACCCCCCCCCCCGTTCACATTCACCTGGTCAGCCCAGGTTGTTAATGAAAATAAACAGTTTCAATGTCCGCCGCTTATCAATTCTAGTCTGTCTTGACCCAGAGCTGGTGTACACAACAGGAATTGAGCTAGAAAGGTCTGTGGAAAAATTTCGAGATAGCTTGGTATAACCTCAAATAGGCCCCAAACCGGCCTTTTAGACTATATGGATTGGTAGATAGTTAATGAAAATAAACATGTTCAATGCCCACCACCTATCAATTCTCGCCCACAACATGCACAACGTGAGAGCAGTCTTTGTAGTAAACTCTGCCCACAACATGTACTACGTGAGATCATTCTACAATAATGATGTACCCTGCCCTGGTTGTACCTACTGTGAATTTCTTTGCTCTAGCTCTTAGTGGACTAGAGATATTTTGGATCAAGTTTTGTCAACTTTTGCACGGCGCACCCGGTACAAGTTCCGTTTACTGATAATCCGTTTACCTGTCAATTTTTTTTTCAGAGAAGTGCAGGCGAAACCAAGTCTGAAGGCAAAAAACAACGCCAAAAATTCTCAAAATGGCAGGACACTAAGCGGGCAATTCTAGAGCTCTTTAGCAAGCTTTTTAAACCTTTAGCAAGATTTTTGACCTGAAAAAGCAGCTCAGTCTGCAACGTCTTCTCTCCCAAAGGATTGCGACGGCTGCTTTGAAGGAACCCCATGGAAGAATAAATGCGCTCAGCATCTGCTCAGGAACTAGGGAGGGACATGATTGTGATGGCTAGGTTGCGGAGGATGTTGTTCTTGACTCAAAGGGCAGCTCGTTCCCCCTCTCGTCCAGCGATTTTCATCTGCCCCATCCAACGTTTGAGAGAAGACATACCTTTAGCGTCAGTCGATATGTACTCTTTATGGTAGAGACGGAAGGAGGAGGTATATGGCGCATAGCACATAGCGCTGAGGTCCAGTGGCTGTAGAGGGGGAAAGCGGCAGGGAGGGGGGTGAGGGAGTGGGCGCCGGGTGGTAGAGTGGAGGGATGTGGCTGCCCTTTTTACCCGTCCGCTGAGAGATTAGCTTGAAAAGGGGTGGGCCAGTGGAAAGGGGAGCTCCGGGGTCGTCCTCCTCTCGCCTAAGGTCACTGACAACGGCCAGGCGAAGGGCTTTGCAAATGCGGCGATATGAGCGTTTATTGCGCTGGGATTTATGACGCCCCGGAAAGAGTCGCCAGTGAAGGCTGAGGAGTCGCCTAGTGCGCAAGGAAAAGGGGCCAGCTTGGTGGTGGGTGGGGCGGGGCCTGCGCGTAGGGACAGTTGCCTCAGCAGCTTCTTTGAGGATTAGTTCTAGCAGCATTCAGTAGTCAGAGGGTGAGCTACAGAGTCCTGCCAGGAACTCCCAGTCCATGCTAGTGAGGAATGCATTTAGTGCAGCCTTCTCCACCTTATGCCATAGGTGCTGAGGAGCGCGTGGGGATGAGGGATGGGAGAGGGGCTGGCCGGGAAGAGGGGCTGGCAGGCAGACGGAAGCCATGACTGACCTGTGGTCACTGAGGATCAGCTTTGGCCCAACAGCCACCGTAGGAGGCAGGATATCGGAGGTGGTCAGCAGGAGGTCAAGGAGGCGCTGGCCTCGCGTTGCAGTGCTCACGTGCTGAGTCAGGCCAACTGCTGAGGCCCAGAGAAGTAGCTGGTGGCCGGCAGCTGATGCAGTGGTTTGTGTGTCCCAGGAGATTTCAGGAAAGTTCAGGTCTCCAGCGATGACAGGGCAGTGGGGCGGGCCATGAAACAGTGCAGGCTGGAGTTGCTCTGAGGGCAGATTTGGCGGGCGGTACCAGCAGATAAGGCTGGTGGGTGGGGAATTCAAGGCCAGTGAGACATAAGCAGCACAGATCTCAGGGGGCCATGTGGTGTGTCGGTAGGCACCGGGCAGGGGAACCCATGAAAACGCTTAGAGATCAGGATGCACACACCGCCCCCATTTGAGTTGCGGTCTAATCGAAAGACATGAAAGCGCTCGGATGGGTCAACGAGGGAGAAAGGGATCTCAGGGGCAAGCCATGTCTCATGCAGAAGGATGGCGTCAAAACTGTCAGAGGCAAGTAGTGCTTTAAAAAGTTGTAGTTTGGGCCTGGAGGGAGAGCTAGATCGAAGATCTCATGCATTAAGAAAGAGGAGGCGAAATGAAGAGGCAGGTGGGCATGGGCTTGCTTTTGAAAAATTGGCTGGGTGTGGGGGAGCTCTGGGAGCGTGAGAGCGGCAAAAGAGTTCTCGGTAGTGATGGGCTGGCTTGAGGCTGGTGTTGGAGGTGTCGTGGAGGAGCCCTGGCTTTGGCGGATCATCTCCTCTGCCCAGTTGGAGGCACGTGAGTAGGCGGGTGCTCAGACAGGGTGGCGGCGGTGGGGTTCTGGGTGGCTGGGGCGTTGCCCTGGCAGTGGACGCAGGAGGCTCTTGTAGGCGAGGCTCTTGCCCATGGTGCAGTCCATGCAGTACCCTTCCCCGCAGGTGAAGCTGATGATCCCATTCAGTTGCTGGCTGGAGAGTTCGGTGTGGATGGGGCTGTCGCAGGAATCGCAGTTGGCAGATGGAGGAGTCGAGGCTGAAGCAGAATCATCTCCCAGCTTTCTTTTCTTATTTTGGGGGCTTTTATTTTTTCCCATGGAGGGAGTGGGGCGTGAGCGAAATTCGAAGTTTGAAAAATTCAGGCAAATATTTTTTTCTGCAGGTAAAATATGATGCGTTTTAAACAGATTTTCAAGCAGAAAAGACTGACATGTACGCGCTGCAATTGGTCAGATATATTGCTACATTGCGTGTTAGACACAATCAATACCACTCAACGTCGAAGGATTGAACAACAACGTCAACAACTGGGTGCACTTGCTGGATCTGATCATTGAAAGAGGTACAGGGTGGCGCAAAATATATGAGAAAAGAAGAAATTTCAACTTCAATATCTTACGACTATCAAACGTCCTGTCCAATCAAACAATTACAACTGATACCTATATTCGTTTTGGGCAAATCCTAAGAATAATTAGACTAACCAGCAGAGCTAGGGTGACATGATTAGATTTTCAAATTTAATTACATCACCTTAAAGCCCAAGCTAGTTTTATGATAACATGAATCAAATAATATTCACCTATAGGCCTATAGACGGAAGCACGTTTTTTTGTGCTAGCATTAAAATGAGCCCAGCTAAGAGAGAATAAAACACTGAATCGGAGATTCACAATTTCAGTAATTTAATTATGATCAAGAATAACATAAGCTGATAACCCAAATTGCATGAGTGTTGAAATTTCGATATATTTTGTTTGGTCGTGTATTTTTATTAAGGACTTTAAACCAATTAAACTCTATTGATCATATTTACATACACAGATAAAAAGGAATACCAACCCATAAATATATTTTTACAAGATAACATTGAACATAACATTCTAAACCAAGTCCAATTTATAGTTATCATATCATTGCAAAAATCGGTCCTCACACAATAATTGCCAACTGGATAATGGATAGCAGTTGCAATGCATCTCACATGGGTACATCATCAATGGAGAACGAGCAAACTCAATCTGCACAAAAAAAGCTTGCAAAAGAAAAATTTTATTGGCTCTCCAAATCAATAAAATTCAAACAATGCTTGTAAGGTGTTCGCATTTTTGACCGCGGAGCGGCCCAAAGGGCCGCTCCGCGGTCTATAGAGGTTACTCAACTTTTGTCCTCATATATATGTATATATATATATTTCTGGAAATGCTGGGAACGGGCGAATTCTCAACGGATTGGGACAAACTTTTTTTTTCCTGAAAGGTAATGCTATTTTAGGAAGATCTGGAGGGGTAGACCCGGAATTTGAGCATTTGAAACATTACTTTTTTGGGTAGAAAGGTTGAAAGTTTGGGTATGCTGTAAAATGCTCAATCCTCAACGGATTTTGACAAAGTTTTTTTTCCCTGAAAGGTAATGATATTTTAGGAAGATCTGGATGGGTGCAACCGGTTTCCAAGCATTTGAAACATTACTTTTTTGGGTAGAAAGGTTGAAAATTTGGGTATGCTGTAAAATGCTCAATTCCCAATGGATTTTGACAAACTTTTTTTTCCTGAAAGGTAATGATATTTTAGGAAGATCTGGATGGGTGGAACCAGTTTCCGAGCATTTGAAACATTACTTTTTTGGGTAGAAAGGTTGAAAATTTGGGTATGCTGTAAAATGCTCAATTCCCAACGGATTTTGACAAACTTTTGTTTTCCTGAAAGGTAGTCAAATTTAGTAGGTAGTCAAAGGTAGTCATTGGCATGGAATTGTAAGCTGCCAAGGAAGTTGTGGGCTGTGAAGCTCCGCGGTCACCTATTGCGCTCTGCGCCATATACTTGTTATTACTATTTTTTATTACTTTTAATCCGATGAATTTTTGTGATACTTTCCCGTTTTGTGAGATGTTTGTTCGTTTCATTAATAAAATCACATTAGAGTTAGTTAATTCTTGGTTACACTTTTGGTTTTAATATTTACTTTTAGCTAAAATTGAAAAAATGTTAATCATTGTTAAAAGGGTTGAAATTATTCTAAAATGTAAGGATAACACATCCTGCACATTTTGATTTACACTTTCCAGAACTGATTCTGCTCCATCCTAGGACGTTCTGGGCCTGACGCAATAAAGAGGTTTCTCAAAAGATTGGCAGAGACAACAGTTCCAGGGGGCAGGCAGTAAGGGAGTGGTGGTTCATGATCGCGTCCACGCCGTCACTGGGTCCATGCTTGAGGTGTCATCCTTGCGCAAGCGGCAGGCCACCTTGGTCTTCATGGTGTAATGAATCTTCAGCTGGAGGGGTGTGTCAGAAAAGTCTGTGAAGATGCGGATACAGACTTGTACAGCGAGCTGGATTCGTCTATCCAGTATTGGAACTGGAAGGTGTCGTCCAAGATATTGTCCATGGTTCAGATCTGCTTCTCCGGATGCTGCGGCACATTTGTCACCGCAGTCTCCATGTTGATGCTCACTGTATCCGCCCAGGAGCCGCCCGCGTCTTGAGCGCGGAGGCGACGAAATGTAGTCGATGACGTATCACTTAAACCCAACTGCAGTCACTTTTTGATCCTTTCTTAATACCTAATTTATTCAAGTCTAAGAAAACGTCATCTGCATTGCGTCGCAGTTTCGGCAAAATTGATGGTTAATATTTTGATTAATTTAATATCCGCTACTTTATAGTTTGCAGTGTTGACAAGTTTGTTTGTCAAAACAAACCGTGGCTGGATACTTTTGGAAAAGATCCAAAAGCCATCGTTTTTATGGACAGCTTCAACAAGGACTACACGTTTCGTAATGATTTTACAGTTGACGAAAAGGTTTCTCTTGCTTTCAAATATTTATAGTCAATTACGAATTAAATAAGGCAATGCTTTGTGACCATATGGTGTTGGACGAGTTTCAGAGCGAAATAATGCGTCAGTTCCGCATCTTTCTCACCATCCACGACACATTTTACCAAGCGTCGAAAGTGGTCTCCAGGTTTGTTTAAACATATCACCGCAACAATAAATTCGACTTATTTAGGATTTACAAAAGAACTGGTAAATTTGAGTTTTAAAATTTTAAACTTCGTTTTTAACAACAGGCTAGCGGTTCAATTCTTCTCAAAAACTGCGAAGAAAACGTCAAACTACCAATCTGGCTCAACAAGAGAATGTTTACACACAAGGTCACACACAATGTCGTCCTTTAGTTCCGGCCTCTTCGTTCTCACCGACAGCGATGAAGCCTATAAAGAGTAGCAGTATGAGCAGTAGTATAAGAAGCCGCCTGCCAAAAAGTGCCCGTGAAGAAGATGGTTGCTGAGAAGTCAACGCTGAAAAACCTGCCAACCTGCTCCACGCGATGCTCGACGCCAATCATGCCGAAGCGGAGTCCCCAACAGCGACCATGGCCTCCATGGCCATCAGGTACATGGACAACCTCGTCACCAAGCTCAGCAACGCCAAGGGCAGCGAGACCCACAACGAGGTCGACTTCATCTTCTCCCTGCTCAGCAAGCTTTCCCTCGACAACTACACTCATACTACTCAAAATAACCCAGTATTTCCTTTCACTGATTTTGCTTTTACTCAACTTTAAACCACCAAAGGCCGAAGCTGAAAAATGGTGAGGTCAAAGAAAAGGATGAAGTCAAAAAAACGGACGATTTCTCCCAAATCGTTCCCTTAATGCTCTTTGCCAGTCTTGAGCTTGATGTGATTGAAGAAATGACGGCTCAAAAAGCGTTTGAGGAGGAAATCCAGGTGAGATTACGATTAAACATTTTCCTTCCATCTAAGAGCTGTTTTGTAGCAAGTGGTGGAGTGTGCCATGAAATTCATGCCCGTCATGGCTTGCTTGTTTATGCAGTTGGAGGAGTTACTTTTGCCAACACTGGGCCACAGCTCAATGACCTCGTCAACTCAGCTCGCAAAGTACGCACACTTTTTGGACTTACAACAGTCACATTACAAAGTGTGACTTACAACATTCACATTACTTACAAAGTACGCACATTTTTTATGCCTTTTGTACATGTTAAAAGAAGGGAAATTAAGAAAAACTGCAATGAAATTGAAAAAATTAGCTGGTAAAAGTGCCTAATTGACCCCCAGATATAAAAGACTGTTGTCGGATGGTGACATGATTGTCGGATGGTAACAAAAATTTAGGACAACTTTCCTTACTATTCAATCATCAGTCTTACCAATTTTGACGTTTCTAGAGTATTGTGGGGCTGAGATATAAAGAACTACAAAGACTTCCTACCCCCCAACCGGTATTTAGGGGTTCTATTTCCTCAGGGAGCAGAAATTTGTAAACAGGGGGAGAATGTAGAGATCGACACAAGCTCAACGCCCTGTCCAAGCTCCATCAGCAGCTGCCCCATCAAACATGGCTCCAACAGTCCGTCCTACTACACCCCGCTTCTTCTATCTCTACCTACAAGTCTGGCCAAAATTTGATGCCAAAACAGCAAGGTTCAACTCGTTTATTTGACACACGCGATAAAGAGCTTTCAGATGTTTTTAAACAACCAACTGGACATCCAACAATGGGCCAACATGGTTTTCGGCAATTGTGGAGTCTAAACAAGCACAAATGTCTTCTTACCGTAGAGGTTTTTCAATCGCGTTTTACTCTAACCAAACTAATGATGATCTTAACAGGTGACCCATATAGCACATCACGCTGTGCGTTGCTGCCTCATCTTTGAAGACTGACCTCTATCCAACAGCTTTCTCAGTCGCAAATCCGAGCAACCACCTCCGTTCCGAGGCTCCGATGGACGAGACGGACTTCAGTGCGCGGCTCAACACCTACTAAATTTCATATGGTTTAAAGGTCTTTCACTAATTTCCTCCACTCACCGCGCACTCACATTGGGCCTGTGGGAGTTGCTAATGGACCGTTAAGGTGCCCCATCCACGACCAGGAAGCCATCATACTAGCACCGAAAGAGAAGATTAGATTGCTTTTTGCTTTTTGACATCGATTTGGATAAGTTGATAGTGATTTTACCAACTTCGAAATAAAACTATACTGATACTCTTATTAAATTTCCCTCCACTTTTGTCTTTGTTTGCCACCCGCCACCGTCTTTGGTTTAAAACTTCCAATGCGACTTTGAGATTTCTAGATTGCCTTCTT
Source organism: Ptycholaimellus sp. GST1_10 (assembly GCA_030248095.1). Classification (NCBI taxonomy): domain Eukaryota; kingdom Metazoa; phylum Nematoda; class Chromadorea; order Chromadorida; family Chromadoridae; genus Ptycholaimellus; species Ptycholaimellus sp. GST1_10. The sequence goes on from JASANA010003923.1 coordinate 12,877, forward strand.
CCCGGTCTTCACTTTCACTGCCTAGCAGTCCGTTTAACAAATTTGCGATGCCCTTTTGAAACATTTAGCTTCCTCATTTTGTTTTCGTCGATAAAACTGGTTATGGGAGGATCACAAGAACAAAATCGGTTCTTAAAACCTAGGAGCAACTACGACAAGCATCTGCAGACTGCTAATCCGCAAATAGGCAACTCGAACTGCAAATAAACTTAATCCGCAAATAGGCAACTCGGCCAAAATGGACGAAGCAAATAAGCAGTTGCAAATGTCTGGAGGAATATTTGGGCTCTTGCGATGCCCAAACTTTGAACGAGGCACGCATGATTGCTATTGCAATGTTTGTTCCAAACGTTTGACTGAGATCATTATGACGTTTATTATTTGCAGAAATTAGAAATGCATCCCATTTTGCCTATTGTTCGCTTGAGCAAATAGCAAACTTGAACTTGAAACTATGGAATGATTTTTAAACCTCATACAAACTGACAAAAGTATACTATGGCAACCTCGGGATCATTATTTTAATTTCCCTTTAATATTAGAAATTGACATTTTCTTTGTTCAGAAAAGAGATGCCAAGTTTTTTTTTCTTTTTGGAAAGATAACAACATGCCTTTGATTTATCACATTGGTCAAGGTTTTTTAGCATTACCTGCTAGATCATTTTTAACGGAACATGGTTCACGCCCATTATTACGAAGAACAATAAATAGGGGCACTTTTAGCATGTTTTCATGTCCTATGGATACTTTTCTGACGGCCTTCTTATTGCTCCAGCCACAGGTTTGGAGCTCAAAAAATCCCACTGATAATTTGCTTATTTCCCCTCTCGATTACCTCAATGACAGTTACACCAACGAATAAGAAAACGATGATACCTTGTTCATTCTGGTGGTGATTGGGGAAACATGCAAAGTTGTTTATTCAAAAGTAATTTCAAATGTTTGCTTTGACGCTCTCTGGTTGCATAAAGCTGAATTTCTCACCGTGAGAAAGATGCCTTCCAATCGCAAAATACCTTCTGAGGGCCCGTTCATCCGTACCCATCCCTTCTTTTCACACAAACAGGATGGCATGAAACGCTGCTGAAGACTCTTGGACTCTGGCATTGGCTTGTACACCGGTGTGGGAACCGTCCGTGCCGCGGGGTCCCAGCTTATTCTCCTTCTCTTCCTCCTTCACGCCACCGCTTGCTACCGAATCCTCCTTCACTCCCGAATCTTGCATCCAATATCGGGGCATCCGCTTCCACTTTTCAACAACCACATCACTCTCCATCACAAACTAGATTCGCTTTTACCCAACTCCCGCGTTTGCGTAGAAACATCCTGCACCAGCCGGCTCCCATAAAGCTCCCATGACGATGCTCATGAAGCCACTGCCGATGCACATCGATTTAAAGACTACGCATGACCAAGGCTTAGTTTTGATAGCAACTACCTGACCATTCCTTTTTTGCCTCGAACCTGTTGGCGCATGTCGTATTTGTCAAATTACATGCCTCCAACTTCACCCTACCAGTGTGCCTGTCATACCGATGTGTGTAGCTCCTACACTGGTACATTTAGGAAGGACATTGAGGAAGGATAGTACACAACTTGTACACTTTTCAGACAGCAACTTTTATTTTCGCATACAGGTTGAGTGAAGAATTTTTCATACCTCTGACTTTGGGAGCTTATTTATCAAACACTTAAACCATAGATCGCCAATCACATTACTTGAGGTAGTCCTTTATGTCCGTGACTTCCTATTCCTACCAATATGTGTCGCAAAAGCTTTTTTCTAGCCAGAGTTATGGTAGTTTTTGCAAAGCCACCAAAATTAAAATCCAGTTTGACGAAAATTTTTCACCGCGGAGCGGCCCGAAGGGCCGCTCTGCGGCTTTATAGAGGTTACTCAACTTTTGTCCTCATGTGTATATATGTATATATATATATATATGTATGTCTGGAAATGCTGGGAACGGGCGAGCATCTCAACGGATTTGGACAAACTTTTTTTTTCCTGAAAGGTAATGAGATTTTAGGAAGATCTGGAGGGGTAGAACCGCAATTTGAACTTTTGAAAACATTACTTTTTGGGTAGAAAGGTTGAAAATTTTGGTATGCTGTAAAAGGCTCAATTCTCAACGGATTGGGACAAACTTTTTTTTTCCTGAAAGGTAATAAAATTTTAGGGAAGATCTGGAGGGGTGGAACTGTTTTCCGAGCATTTGAAACATTACTTTTTTGGGTAGAAAGTTTGAAAATTTGGGTATGCTGTAAAGGCTCAATTCTCAACGGATTTGGACAAACTTTTTTTTTCCTGAAAGGTAATGAGATTTTAGGGAAGATATGGAGGGGTGGAACTGGTTTCCGAGCATTTGAAACATTACTTTTTTGGGTAGGAAGGGTCGAAAATTTGGGTATATTGTAAAAGGCTCAATTCTCAACGGATATTGACAAACTTTTTTTTTCCTGAAAGGAAATAAAATTTGAGGAAGATCTGGAGAGGTTTGACAAGTCCCGGAGCATTTGAAACATAACTTTTTTAGGTAGAAAGGTTGAAAAATGGGGTATGTTGAGAGCTCCGCGGTCACCTATTGCGCTCTGCGCCATATACTTGTTATTTTTGTACATGTTAAAAATTAATATTTCAAGTTTTTAAAGTCCATTTGCGTTTTGTAGCAGCGTGAGTATTAGTGTTCCATGGATTTATTAAGTATTCTAGAACGCGAATGCGAACTAGTACCTGGTCTTCCTGGTTAATTGCGAATATCAAATCAATCATATCACTTTTAAATATATCATGATATCGATTTCAAAATTGATCTGGAGTGTTATAGAAGGCTGGAAAATCTCTAATCCGTTATGGCGTCGTTTTTTCTTGATCTGTAAGGCACAGTTAGCGCAGTCCCATTAGTCCACATCAAAAGCTGGCGCAGGGTTGAAGTTGGAATACGCTTTTACTACCTTCAAACCAAAAATTCTTGGTGGTGTTCAGGCCCTGCGCACTGATCTTGTCCATTCCCGCTCCGCTCGTCGACTTGTGTGCCCTCGTGTTCTTCTTATCTCGATCGCCTATGATCTGCAGTTATAGATTAATTGTTTGAACTCTTTGAATCCCCCATGTCCTGTTGCCTGTGTGATGCCTGGATATGCCTCGTCTAGTCTTTTGACTACATTTATTAACCCTTTCCTGCTGTATTTGTGGCACATATGACTATTTGTGTCATAAAAAATGCTAGAGATAACCGCATTTCCTTACCTCTTGATAAAAATTACCTCATCACACTTGATGACTTCAAGCTAGAAACATGTGACAGAAGAGGTCAGAGCAGTGGCGGTGTATTGTGGCAGCATGGACAGGGTTTCAGTCTCCTTTTGTGGCAGAGGGAAAGGGGGCCTGGAAATCCTTACTGATAAAGCTGGCCATGTCACCATTGCCTCAGTGTACAGTCCGTCAATAAGTATCCCCCCAGTCAAGAAATGCCTTGGGGGGTAACCAGGTGGCAGCCCCGTCTAGAGCATCAAAACAGTGGATGCCTCAGATAACTGTCTGAGCAAATTCAAAAGCCAGTGACTCTATGGGAGACGGTCGGAATGTCAGTGGCATAGCTGGACAGTGCCGGAAAGGGGACTTCAATTTTTTCAATGTTGTCGGGGAAGGCGATGGTGACATTTGTGCATTTGCCCGCATGTGTCCTGATTTACCTGTCAAAGTCACAGAGTCAGTGTTGGGATTAGGGAAATAAGAGGCTGGACCTTTTCTGGATCTGGTGGAGAAGTTCGAGCCACTGGAAACGATAGAGTCTGCATTTCTTTCAACCAGCCTACCTTGCAAACAACTACCGATATCCCACTTAAATGAGCAAGAAAGTACTCGGCTACCTCGCCAACCTATGTACTTCTTCACAAAAGGTTTCCATGTACACAACATAAGCATTTTTTGTTAAATGATTTCCTTCTGAAAGGTGTACTTCATAAAAAGTCAGAAACCTAAATGAGAACAGAAAAAATGAAAACATCCTATGGATACCAAAAAAGCAAATGCATGAAAACAAAGATGCCTGCGCCTAGAGATAAAGAAAGAAATGAAATGGAACTCCTAAAAGATCAACCCTTTTATCATGGTTTTTTGCCACGAGAAGTTGCAGAGTTAACGATCGAACATCAAACAATTAAAGAAGGTCAGTTTCTGCTAAGATTCAGTGACAAACCAAACAATAAATGTTTTGCAATATCTATGAAATGGGGAAAGGCCTGCAAACATATCAGGGTACTCTACCTGCCAGCTACTAACCAATACTGCATTACTGAGGAGCACAAAGGCAACACAGTGAAACATTTAATGTTGTATCATTGGAAGCATAAAATCCCCGTTACAAGGGATGGATGTGTTCTTCGGAACCCCATAGCACGCAGTTTATGGGAACTAAATCCAGAGCATGTGGTAAAAATTAAGAAGATTGGGGAAGGAGCTTTTGGAGAAGTATGGAGTGGTCGATATAATCTAATTAGAAGTAAAAACAGCTTTCCACTAAGAATGGTTCATGTCATGCAGAACGTAAAAGGTTCAAGTTCTGAAGAAGCAAAACATCCTACTCAGTTAAAAAAACCCTCAACAAACATGATAGCAATAATCTATCAGATCCGCCAACCAAAAGGCTAATAGACGTTGCTATTAAATACTGCAAGGAATCAACACCAGAAGCATGTGAGCAATTTGAGAAGGAAGCCATGTTCCAACTTCGTTTGCAGCATAAAAATATAATTGAAACCATTGGGGTACACACAATTTCTTCTCCATTAATGATAGTTTTGGAATACATGTCCAATGGAAGCCTACATGAATATTTGCGAAAGACAAGAAACCAGTTGCCAAAATCAAAACTTAAATCTTTTTGCTTGGATGCTTGTATGGGCCTAGAATATTTAGAATCAAAGCACATAATTCATCGAGATGTAGCAGCAAGAAACTGCCTTGTAGATTCACGAGAAACTGTAAAAATTGCAGACTTTGGCCTTTCTAAAACCACAGATCGCTACAAAATGGTTCAAGGTAAAATGTCAATAAAGTGGATGTCTCCAGAGTCATTGAGCCAGGGAATTTTTACTTCAAAAAGTGACGTTTGGTCATTTGGCATTCTTATGTGGGAAATATTCAACTGGGGTTCTGAACCATATGAGCAGCTCGAAACTAAAGAGGTTAGGCGGAAAGTTGTAAGAGAAGCCTTTCATCCAGAAGTACCTAAAGATGTCCCTCTATTAGTGCAAGAAATAATGATTCAGTGCTGGAAAAAAAACCCAATTGATCGCATAACATTTACAGACATACAAAAGAAACTTAATCAGCATGAGAAAAATACTGGAGATGTTGATCCCCAACTGGTGCAGTGTGGTAAAACTGACTAAGATGTTTATTATTAATATAGTTTTAAACCTTTTATATTATTTGTGATTGCTGAATGTTATATCTAAATAAACATGTTCACATTTAAATAAAGTAACTATGGACGATTGAAAAGAAACAAAGTATGCGACACTAAATTTCAATGTTCATCCTCACCATCTGTATCATATGATTGTTGATACCTAAACCACCAAAACCTGAAATATTACTGGAATTGTGAATTTTCGATTCAGTGTTTTATTCTCTCTTAGCTGGTCTTTTTTAAAGCTTGCACTTAAAGCTTGGGCATCAAGGTGATGAAATATTATTTATGATTCATCCTTTAATAAAATTACTGAAATTGTGAATCTCCGATTAAGTGTTTTATTATTTCTTAGCTGGTGTTTTTAATGCTTGCACTTATAATAACTTCAGCACCAAGGTGACATTCAAGGTGATTCGTCTTATCATTAATGAAATTTGCTTGGACTATAAGGTGATGAAATAAAAAATGAAACTCTTATGATGAAATTATGCTTATTAAATTTTGACTTTAGTACAGAGTTGTTCCGTTTATGGTGTGGGATCAGTCTTAGCGTCAGAAAGTTGAGGTCTTAGCGTCAGTCTTCGTCTCCAAACACACCTCCCCCACCACCATGGAACAGGCATTACTGGCCCAGAACACAAAGCATGGTCTCATGTAGTGCAAAATGTGGCCAGAACAGAACACAAAGTCTGCTATCACATAGTGAAGGTTATGGGCAAAAGAGAAGAACGTGGGCAAACACTGCTCAAAGACTGCTGTCACGTATTGCACATTGTGGGCAGAATTCTGCCTCTCTGCCTCCCCACTCTGCCTCCCTCCAGCCTTTTCGCCCTTCCCCCCTCCCTTGACTACCTCCCTCCGCGCGCTGTACCATGACTCTGCATGTGGTATCATCGGTATGAACTATATTTCCCTTACCTCCCGCAGATTTGCCCCTTCCCTCTTCCAAATTCGGCCACCACAATCACAGACACCAGTCCTTGCTCCTCTTGCTAACTTTGCTCGGTTCAGCTGCATCCGCTATGCCACTCCAAAACCTGCTCTATTTCCTCTACTTTCAAGGTACTATTCAAGGTCAGTCTCCACTTCCGCCGCACCGCCCTTACCAGCCTCCCCAACCCAGGACCTCCTCTACACTTCACATATGCCTCCTACATCCTCCCTAGCCTCTTTTCCCTCAGTGGAAGGTATATCTGAAGGAGAGGATCATGCTTGGCACTGTGCCTGTTTGTCCTACGGTTCGTTCGCTAAGGGAGCCACTGCTAACTGCCCTGAAACCAGGCGTTAGCCCTCCACCCTTCTAACTGCCATCCACCTTGCCCTAACTGTCGATCTCTCCCAACCCAGAAAGGTGAAAGAAAAGAGGTCCCATTTTGCTACCCTCAAAGTGGCAGATCTGTGCACTAAGAGTAAGAAAACATGGGTATTGTGGAAGCTTTATACAGAGGATAGAGGTCTGGAGGTGGCTTACAAGAAAGACAGGGCAAAGAAGCGTGATGCAGTGAAGGAGGCAAGAAAGCAGTGCGTCCATTTGAAAATATTGTGGTTGGTTACGTTTTAATTTGAATTATTAAGCAAAAATTGGTATATATGGATATTAACATTATAAAGCATATCTAACTAATTAGCACATTATATTACTTTATTTTTTGCACATTTATTGTGCTATGTCAGTGCTCCTAAACCACCAATTTATTTGAAAATATTGTGGTTGGTTACGTTTTAATTTAAATTATTAAGCAAAAATTGGTATATATGGATATTAACATTATAAAGCATATCTAACTAATTACCGCTGCCTCGCTTCTCTACCCTGTCGCCTCGCCAACCCTGCCCAATCAGAGCTACCTCATCACATTGCTGGTTCAACAGTTCTCACCTCAGATCAACAGAAAGCTGAGGTTCCGTCTTCGGTCTTCGCCAGCAAGCACAAAGCAAGTGACCAGGTGCCATTTAGGTCTGAGGGACCACCGGACGAGTGAGAGTTCTTCTCGTGGGAGGAAGCTACGAATGTCATCTGCGATCTTCACCCTTGCCAAGCCAGCCCTTCACACTCCATCTCCTTTGTATTCCTCAAAGGAGTCTCTTAGGAGGTTGGTAGCAGTATAGCAGCACTTGGGAACTGCATCCTCTCTACTGCAACGGTTCCAATGGAGTGTTAACATGGAGGCACATAAAAAAAACTCCCCTATACGTACATGTTATAAGTCTAAATACGAAAGTCAAAGCAGGAAACGGTAGCTGAAAAAACGACCTAAGAGAACTATTAAATTGCTGAGTAGGCAACTGGTCACTGTCATCGACTGTTTCCATAAACGAAAGTTTGTTATAAATTGGTTTCTGACCCTTTCAATTGATACATTTAAATGAAACCTGTTAAAATTAGGTAGCTGGGCAGCGAATCGGAGCAGAAACTATTTTTGTGCAGCCGAAGGTGGCCGAAGGAGCTCCGGAGGCCATAGCACCCGTGCCCGGAGGCTGGAGGAGCTCTGACGCCCTGCCCAAAGCGGCGGGCGGCCAAGGCCAGCTTAAGCAGTTACCTCATGTTTGCGTCCATCTGTCCGCATACATATATATATATGTCTTTCCAGGGCCCATGCTCCGCAGTTTTTTATTGAAATTGGCTCATTTTTTCCATGAAGGTCTGCCTGGGTGGTATCTCCAGGGCAGTTTTTGGGCTTCGCGTAATTTTGCGTTTTTTGCCCTAAAATCAATTTTTGATGTTTCAAAGCACCAAAAAACATAAATCACTGGTTTTCCATTGAAATCAGCCGTTTTTTGGCAGGTTCGTCCAGTAATGCGTCTGCAAAGATTGATCTCACGTATGTTGTGCATGTGGTGGGCAGTAAGGTACTGTACTGTACTTCGTACTGTTCCGTACTGCCCACAACATACACAACATACGTGAGAGCAATCTTTGCAGTAAACGCTGCCCACAACATGCACTGCAGGAGAACAGACGTTGAAGGAAACTCTGCCCACTACATGCACTACGTGAGAGCAGTCGTTGCTTTCCGTTTTTCCCAAAACATGCACTGCGTGAAATCAATCTTTGCTCTCCGTTCTGCCCACAACATGCACTATGTGAGAGTATTCTTTGCACCCAGTTATTCCCACTACGGGAGAGCAGTCATTGCTATCAGTTCTGCCCACAATATGAACTACGTGAGAACAGTCTTCGCACCAAACATGGCTCAGAAGACTAATCTCACATATCAAGATTTCTGCTGTTTTCTATTTTAAAAAAATAGCATTTTTCTATTTTAGTAGTTTTTGCATTCACATCTTAAATCAAGTGTAGCACTGTACAGGTTTCCTTCTTCAAAATTGAAAATATACATATTTCATGCATTCAACAACCATCGCCAATCGGTATGTGGCGCTAGCAGCGAAACTGTAGAGAATGGGAAAAATAATTGAGTTTTTTTACTCACAATTTATATATAACGGTTCCAAATCTGTGCTTACTTTTGAAATTGGCCCAGGGGCCACAGAATTGCCCTTTTGAGTGACAAATTTACATACATGAAAATATTAATTTCAGCCAGTTTACATTGCAGTCACCTATTGTGCTTGCGCCAATTTGATATGATGATACAATATGAACGTTCCAAGTTTGAGGCATGTTTCGCTCTGCGGTCACCTATTGTGATATGCACCACATACTTGTTACATAATTTTAATAGTTGGTAGAAGTAGGTTTATAATAAATCTAAACATACAAAATAAAATGCTCACTATTAATAAACCACAGACTTTCGTTTCCGATTTGCAAACTTCCAGCGTAGCATTATCAACAGGAAGTATATATATGGGGGTTAGTAGATCCGCGGTCACCCATTGCGCTCTGCACCATATATTTGTTATTTAAAAAATTCTTATATTGATGTTGCATCTTCATCCATAAAAAAGTCGTTCCTAGATTAAAACATATCTTTATATGCCCATAAACTGTATATTTTTATTTTATCTAAAAAAACATAAGTTACTATCAAGATAACATACAGTCATCAAACTTGTCAAACATTCAATCATATGTTCTGTGAGAAAAAATTTATGGAGTTTGGGGAAGGCGTTTTAAGCTTGAAAGGGTTTCAATCGGTGATACTGCTCTCTTCCACGGTGGTCAAACAATGACAAATTATATTGTTCACTGTAAGATGACATTCCAAATGCCATTGGTTTAAATATTTGAGCATGATGCATGTTTTTGACATGATGTAGTAATGACATGCATGTTATGAGTTTTAAAATATAATATACAGGATCCTTAGGCATAAAAAAGTCCATGATATTGCAGAAATTGATGAACGGAAAAATGTAAAGAAGGTAATTGTAGGAAATCCGATCTGTGTTTATCAAAGTCCAGATCATGTACACCAAAATAGTCAAATTAATGAGCAACCTGGACACAGCATATGACCATATAAACAAATAAACGGAGTAAAGCAAACAAAAAGCACAAATAATTTGTACTGCAGCCAATACACTATACATCTCTGCTTTCATATAATTCATAATCTTATTAAATAAATGAGGCATGTTTCTTTTTGATTTCTGAAGAAATGTAATATTACATTATCTGCAGCCAATGCTTAAGCGTAGTTTTTTTGAGGTGGAAAAAACACCAATTCTTTGAAGGTGTTCAAAAGTTTGATCTTTTTTACCAAATTTTTGTAACATCCAGGCATTTAAAAGGTGGGTATAAACTAACCTTATTGATGTAAGTTTTATTACCAAAACGTGGCATTTACCATACTGACCCAGACGCCCATCCAAGCACTATTCAGTCCGTTGTAATGGTCCAAGTCCTTCCGCCATCCGAAACTCTACCTTCCAGCACGAGGAAAAGACAAGTTCTAATGCTGGGAGTGAGGGGGCGGAAGGAAGCGGAAGAAGAAGGGGAGGCCGACATGAACAAGGAGATGGAAGCCTTCACCATCCACGAAAGATCCAGTGTGGATGGTGGTGAAGGAGAGATGAGAGATAATCAGATGATCGCCGTGTTGGAACCACATCTTTGACAACTTTTGGCCTGCAACACCATATGGAGACCATGCTGTCTGAAGAACTGCTGTTTCTACATGTACGTCTACCAAACCATCAACCTCTACGTCCTTGAGGGAACAGTGTACGCAGGACACCAGGCTCTAACCTCGAGCCTCAGCTCTATAAAGGGATGCCGGATAGAGAAGGAGAGCTGTGTCCAGCCCCAGTACACCATCGTCTGGAACGACACCCTGATCCTCATGTACTGTCCCTTTTGCTACTTCGGTGGCTTTGTAGGCGACGTGATGGGGTCTCGTGTGCGCATTCCTCAGCTATCCATTACCTTCTCCACCTACCCACCTGAGGACCACTTTCCATACACCAAGGAGTTGATGAACTGTCTTCCCAAGGGAACCCTTCTCTCCCACGAAGGAGGGGCCTTGCGCATCAACGACACCAGAAGGAAGGATGATGCAGAAGGCACAAGGAGCGCCTCATCTCCAAGACGAGGGAAGAGAGAGATAACCTCCCCGACATCGGGAGAGAAGGAGAAGGGGGAGAAGTGGAAGGAGTGGGAGCAACCGAAGGATGAATCGTTAGAGAGTGCGGAGGATACAGAAATACTCGCACGATTTGGCGGCAAGGAAGTAACCACTGGACCCGGAAAGGAGAGGAAGAAGAGAGTGGAGAGTGAGTCACTCCCTGCTCCTCGTTTCAGGATGGGAAACCTTTACTCACTTCCCTCCACTACTACGAAACCCCACTGGGACTTTGACAAGGGCACCAGGAAGGAAGCTATTCACAAGACCCTCCTCAACATAGAGAACTGGGTCCAACATCACAATCCGGTGGAAGCAAAACTCCACTATATCGTAGATGAGCTAGTGGACATGACGGAGTGGGTGGAGCTGAGTGATGAACATTGGAGGTGCATGCTGGAGGAACATCAATATCAAGTTCTGAAGCAGATGGTCAGGATGAGCCCTACCAACGGGGTCCGCGCGCTCACTGGCTGCCTGGACATCTCGGCAGAAGTGCAAGGATCAGCCATCTACATCTCCCAGTGTCGGGAGGCTGAAGTGGAAGTGATCTACCCAAACCACCAGCTTCCGGGAGAAGAGAAATGTTATCTCGTCCTACCAGTGTGCTTAAAGACCGGAGAGATCCTCTTCCTGTCGGACGGAGTGGGCACAGACCTGACTCATCAAAGCCCACTAGCGGACTGCCACCACGTCCACCCTTTCCAGTTTGTGGATCCAGTCTCAGCTGCCAAAACTGCCACCTTCTTCAAGAACTTCACACATGGCTTGTTTGCTACGCTCCTGCAAACACCCGCCATCCACCATCTACAGCCTAACATCACCTACAACACACCCGTCCTCTTCAACTCACGACTGATGCCTCCATTCGCAGTCCTCGTCGCTTATTCATCAAGTCTACCCGTCCTGGAAAGGAAACTTAACGGATTGACGAACTACACAAGCCACTTTTCACTTGATCCTAGCGGCATGGTTCAAGGGATTGAGGCCTATGGCCACACGATGGGAGACATAGTTGGGACTCTGTCCGAGGGAGCGCAAGGACTGGCGAAGACCTCCTGGTCAGGCATCAACAACCTAGGCTCTTCTATCATCAAGCCGGTCATCATGGTCGTTGGGGTCGTTCTCGCCATCTTGGCTGTCATTGCGGCAGGCGTTTTTCTCTTCTGGGCCTCTCAGTATACCTCCTGTGGAACCAACACTCGGAGGAAGGCCAGGGAGTGGAAGGAACGTCTACAAGGATGGGACCTATCCAGCTACCTCCCCCAGTGGCTCCCAACCAGTGGTGCGATGACATTGGAAAACCCAGAAACCCAGTTCCTTCCGGTGGAAGTGCCGTTGTCTCGTTCTTCCTCTGTGATGGACCTCGTCCGGATGGACCCCCGAGGAGCGGAAGCCGCGTTCCGTCGCATGAACTTGCAAAGCCGGAGTCCGAGCATGCATTGTTCGCGGGGCTTTTCACGGGAAATTGATCGGGCAGGAATTCGAAGTCTGGCAGGCTCTTGAGCACAGCTTGACCGCACGCCATCAATGAGCTCCATTCTCCTACTGCCCGGTGATCCAAGCTCCATGCGGTTGTTGCGATCCCTGCGAGGTTCCCGGTCGACGCTGGCACAGTCTTGCTCTACTACGCCGGCTCCAATACCGATGATATGCTGGCCTTGATGATCTTCCCTCCCCTAGTAGTCTGCTTGTAGTTTAGATCCAAGGTCCCTTTACTCTGCCTGCTTTAGATGATTGGAGACCTCTTCTCTTCTTGGCCGCCCACCTCTTCTTGGCCGCCCAGGGTGCGCTGTGGCGTTTCCCAAGCCAGTTTTGTTGACCTTGAGCCAATGCGGCGGGCAGAGCGGTGCCTAGTTCATTCTGTCTATAACTTGCTTCCTATTCCCCCCACTTTCTCCCTTCGGTGCACGATGAAAGAGATCCTTGCTATGTTACTGCTGTAATTCACCACAAATCTCATGCATTGCGTGTTAACGGCATAACAGAAACTAATGATACCATGTCATGCATGTTCTGACAAAACGTGAGCTTAAAGACTGTTCTCACATTGTGTGTGTTCTGACACAAAATTGAACAAAAATACTGTATTCTGGCAAAAATAGGCATAAATAATGCTCTCATTTAGTACATGATGTGGACAGATTTGCTACCCATTTCTGATTTGCTACTCACTTTTTAAGTTTTTAAGGATTCTGTGTTTAAAACATTTAATTTTTATTTTACACATTATTACATTTACACAATTTTACACATTAAATAGACATCAAACAGCAAAGATAAAACTATACAATTAAAATTAATTAGGCCATTATGATATTAACTATCTCTGTTACAAATAAGATGTGGTGGAACATTTTTCATTACCCAAACACATGGTCGGTAAAGAGATTTATAGTCCATAAATACTGATGGACAGTGTGACTGAGACAAACTTGCTGGGTTGTAATCAATGTACGCCAATTCATAATTACCAGTGGTGACACCATAACAATTGTCTACTCGCCAACAAAGACAGCTTGAAGTGAGCTGATATGCGTCTTTGTGCAACATTTCATCAGGACTAAATGGACATGGTGTTGATGCACAACGTACAACTTCTCGTCCACATCTGTAGGAGTTTCGTTCAAGCCAATCATCACAAATGCATTCACGACCATACACTGATGCCCAACTGTTCCATTCACAATATCCTGAGTTCATATGATGGACAAGTTTGCTTATATTTTCGATTGGCCAGGTTTTTTCAATGACGAGCAGGATACACTTGACTATAACTAAGAGGATAGGACCTGTAAAAATTAGAATGTGCCTGGGATTGGGCAGAAATGGTTGCTGCATCCGCTTAAGTAAGATTCTTTCTTTCTTATCAATTCCTTCTAGTTTTGATTCGTAATGTGATGCTATGATATTTGAAATCTGACTTGAACCAGGCTCTTTTTCAACTCCCATGTCCATGTCATAGTCATCCAAAAAACTGACTTCATTTCTTCCACCAATTAATGCCTCCTTAACATCACCATGATAGTTCTGGGCCATTGTTGACGCAAGTTAACTATAACTTATTATTTATTGTTTTCTGATTTTTTATTTTGAACCAATCAGCCATAACGACACAGAATAAAACATAACTAACTTGTACATTACGTCTCACTTATTTGAATGATTTGAAGAATAACAAGTTATTCTCGGCTGTTGCCAAGAGATACGCGGCCTTGCTTGAGGATACCACACAGACGGATCTTCATACCAAAATTCAGCAGATTTCATTGAAAAACCATAGATTTGTGATTGTATCAATTTTTGAATCATCAAAATTTTAGGCTTTTTGTCATAAATAGGGAAAAAATAAATATTTCGTAAATTCCTCATAACAGCTTTATGATACCACGTAGATGAATATGCAGGTCAAATTTCAGCTGATTTCATTAACAAGGTATTCTCGGCTGTCGCCAAGATGCGCGGCCTCTGTTCTAAGTAATATTGTCAAGCTGTGACTCAGATGGTAGGGAGATGGTAGGGAGAGGATAGCAAGAGCCAGCTTTTGGAAGAGAGAGGAGGGGTGAATGAGGCTATTGTAGATGGTGTTGAAGCGCTGCCATTCTTCTGGGTAGTGGTCGGCATGCTCCTTCTTCCAGTGCAGCTCTAGGCTCTGAAGGTTTCCTTTGACTTCGAAGGGGCATTTGATGCCAGTCGGTAGAGGCGCTCGACAGATGAACACACGTCCATCATGGATTGTGTCAATCCACCCGTTCGGCAAGGCAGACCAGGCTTTGTTACCACGTCTCTTTCCCATATCTACACAGCTGCTTCACTCACACAGTGACGCAATGAAACCCTTGCTCAGCTCAGCCACGCTTCCTTCATTCAGGCACATCTTACCATGTTGTAAGGAAATGCGCAGTTGCAGTTGCAGTGTGTAGAAGCGGGAGTGCTGGGCAAAAACTGTTTACCCAAGTAGCCAATGCAACATTGATTTCCCGCCCAAAATGCGAGCATTTAAATGAGAATGGTGCCAATATAGCAGCCAAAAAGGGGAGGTAGTCAACAACCAACATGACAGCATGAAAGGTATGAGAAGGAGAAGGCAGAAAAGTCATGCATTCCATCAGAGTAACCTTGGATAAGCGCTACAACAACGGTGGGAAGAAAAAAACTGGCCCTCTGGCCTGGAGGCAAGGACACCTGAGTGAGCACACGGAAACAATACAAATTTGGAATTTTTCGTGTCGTGTCTTTTGTGACACAGAAAAACAACAGACACGAAAAAAACGAAACAATATGCGACTTTTTTCCGTTTTGTGATTGTTTCATTGTTTCTGTGTGGGCCTATTGTTTCGTGTGCACATCACTGGCTGTGAGCAAATTTCAGCTATTTGCTTGATAAACAAGTATTTTATGACTTTTTAATTCTGAAACATCAAAATTCCTATTTTTATTGGAAACTTCAAATATTTCTTAAAGCCCAACGAATAGTATAAAGCCAATACCTAGATGGACTTTTGTGCAAAATATCAGCCAATTTTGTTGAAAAACCAGGAAGATATGAATTTTTGAATTTGGAACATCAAAATAGTGTGTTTTGGGCAAGAACACAATTTTTGCAAAACCCCAATAATGGTTCTAAGCCATAACTTAGGCGGATCTTCATGCGAAATTTCAGCCAATTTTGTTCAAAAACCAGGAAGTGTGCATTATTCTGCAGAGCTTAGCAGCTTAGACATTGACTCATTGATATTGCGCTGCTTGTGTCCATGTCCAACCATCGCGCAATTTAGTTAGCTATGTAATCACCGTGATTACATCCATGCCGAAGCGTTGGATTATTGATTGATTAGAAAGTTCCAACAGATAACATCTTTGTACGTGAATGATGAATGCTGGATATCACGACATGCTGAAGAGAACAGATGGCTTCGGCCAATCATTATCACTCTTCCACTTCCACGTGGAAGCGTTCTTTTCGGCATCTGTGGGGTTGTGTATCTTGAAAGGAAAGGGAAGGGATACGGTAGACGAGTAATACGTGTTCCTTCCCTGCATTCACTCACGCCATCCTCTGCCCACTACGCAATTCCACTCCCGACATTCCCCTCCATCAAACCCTTCTGCATTTGACCCAGTCATTGAACCGCTTGGCTAATTATGCCCCTTCTCACCCAGACAGCCCTTTCAGTACTCCGTCTAACAATCACACTCACCCACGCCTATCATTCTTTCCCTTCATTCTTTCCCCGAAAGAAAACCCGCCTTGCTTTGGCAATCACACCCACTTTCTCTAGTTATTTCAGCATGGGCTGAGCAGATGTAGCAGTAGGAAAGAGGAGTGGGGCAAGGTTAGCTGGAGACGGAGGGGGGGGGGCGATTAAAGGGAAGGGAAGCCAGAGCAGGTTCTGGGCACCACGCCTTCATTCATCTCCTGCTACGTCATTGAGCGGTGCACTTCACAGCCTCCTACGGCCTTAGCTGCTTCGGCCATCGGTAGGGGAGATCTTTCATCACTCAAGATCACATCACCAAATGATAAATGAGGGGGAGTGTTAGTATCTGCTGAAGGGGTACAAGAGAGAGGTAGTGGGGGGGGGGGGGGGCTAGTTGAAGGAGGATGTGTGGGAGAGGGTGCGACGTTGGCTGGATCTCTTGCTGCGGCAGAGTTGGCGCATGTCCTTGTTGGGCAGGTGCCAGGAGACGTTGGAGTTGGAGCGTTGAGCTCGGCTGCTTCCTCTCACTTCAGTTCCTGCTCGGCTTCCTCGTCGAGAGTCTTCTGCCAGGATTCTGGGGTGAGGCTTTCCATGGAGCCATCAAGTTAGTAGGCGATTCCTTCTCCGGCATCCAGGGTGACGTAGCGCTCAGACAGAGAGCGTGGAAGCTCCATCATCGGTGTCATTGTCCTCCGCATCACCTCCACTGGAGCCGTCCCAGTGAAGGGCATCCAGGTTGGGCGGCGCTCTGTTGCTGAAGTTTGCAGTCACCGACCAACTTCATCCACCTTCTCCTTCGCCTTTCTTCCCCAGTCTGTGTACTGGGAGGCCCAGATAACGAGGATGATGATGGCGACGATGGCGATGAGGGCAAGGATGATGCTGATGACAGTGACAATGGGCTTGTCAACGGAGGTGCCAAGGTTGTTGATGCCATGCCAAGTCGTCTTGGCCAGCCCCTGGGTGCCATTGTATATCACTCCTATCACTCCTCCTATGACATGTCCATAGGCTTCAATGCCCTGCACTACTCCACTGGGGTCCATGGAGAAGTGGCTGGTGTAGTTGATGAGAATGGTGAGTTTGCACTTGAACACAGGTATGTTGGAGGAATAGGTGGCAAGGGCGGAAAATGGGGGCATCAGACGGGCGTTGAAGAGCATGGGAGAGTCGTAGGTGATGTTGGGAATGAGGTGCTGGAGGAAGGGTGTTTGGAGGTAGGTTGCGAAGGTGCCATGTGTGAACTGTTGGAAGAATGCGGCATTGTCCTCCTTGGACACGGGGCCGACGAACTGGAACTGGCTCACCAAGTCGCAGTCAATGAGTGGGCTGTGATGGACCAGGTCCACGCCAACTCCATTGGGTAGGAAGAGGATCTTGCCGGAGCAGAGTTTGACAGGCATGAATACGTAGCACTTGTCCTCGCCTTTGAGCTGGTGGAAGGGGAAGACGGTAGCCACTTCTGCCTTGATGCATTGGGAGACGTAGATCGCAGAGCCTTGGACTTTGGCGGCCAGGTCCTGGCAACCTGTGAGGGCGCGGAGTCCATTGGTGGGGCTCATGTTGAATATCTGCTTGAGCAGCTGGTATTGGTGCTCCTCGATGATGCACATGCAATGCTCTTCCTTCATGTCCAGTTGGCCCATGATGTCCGTCAGCTCGTCTACAATGTAGTGCAGCTTCGCCTCACCTGGATCATGTAGGTTCACCCAGTCTTCTATGCGGTGGAGGAGGTCATGGATGAGGGCAGTCCTGGCGTCCTTGTCCAGGTCCCATCGGCTGGTCCGCCAGGGTCTTGCTTCTTCCATCTGGGTCTGAGGGGAGGGGTGAGGAGGTGGGAGGAGGAGGATGGGGATGGATGGGAGTGGGAGTGGAGGCGGATCGCTTCTCTCGTTGTCTCTGCATTTTTCTCCACTCCTCCACTTCTTTCCAGTCTTGGCTCTGGGCTGATTGAGCTGAGAGAGGGCGATGAGGGTTGCTGGATACTCCACAGGGTTTCGGATACTCCACCTTCTTTTTTTGCTTGTAGTTGATTCATGGGATAGAAGCATGTTGACGGGCAGACAACCGAGCTCTGGTTTGTTATAGGGGAAGTCGGGAGGTGGGCTGTAGGTGGAGAAGGAGGTGGAGAGTTTGGCGATGCGAATGCGGTCACCCATGATGTCACCGCTGTAGGAGCCGTAGTGAGAGAAGGGGCAGTAGGAGAAGATGGGGTCGTCGTCCCAGATGATGGTGTACGTGGCCTGCACGAAGCTATCCTTGTTCACGTTGCAGCCTTCCATACCTCCAAGGTTAGAGGTCAACGCTCGGTTGGAGGCATAGACTGATCCCTCGTGGACGATGAGATTAGTGGTGTAGTAGTAGAAGGTCTTGAAGCAGCAGGGCCATCCGTAATCTTCCTCCTGGTTCGTGGAGTAGACCTTGTCATCCAATTTCACCAGCTACACTCCGCGGTACTTCTTTAGCTTCCACGCAGTCAGGCACTCATTGGCAGGCACAGGCTTCCACTCCACTCGATTGATGAGACCCCAGTTGAGGAAGTGGGTGATGATGTCGTTCCTCGTGGTAGTAGTGAGTATCTTCACAATGCGTTGAGCAACAGGAATGCTAGGTCCTGAGGGTTTTGGAAGGTAGAGGTCCATGGTGTGGTAGGTGCATGGCAAGGGCTTGGTGTAGACGGAGCAGTCGTGGGTTTAGGCGGGGAGGATGAAGGGAAGCCTTCCATTGTGGTGTTGAGGGCAGAGCTGAAAGTGGATGTTCGTCGGCGGCGGCACTTCCAGATCTCTCTGGTGCTTCTTCCCTTCCCGGAGGCGCTGGCGAATCTGTTCTGCCGTGAGTGGAGGTGACTCAGGAGGGTCCGGAGGTCGAGGTGAGGTGGATGAGGTGTAGTGGTTTGCCGTGTACTGGTTCCTTTCGCCAGAGAGGGGACAGATGCCGGGGAGCGGGCCAAGCTCCTTCAGACTGGCTACGTCAGGACACATGCCGGGGAGCAGGCCACGCTCCTTCAGACCGGCTGCGATGTATTCTGCTTGCCCTCCACCTCCTACCACTCATCCCTCATTCTAGTTTCCCACACAACTGTTTTCTAAGTAGATTTGTCGCAATTGTTTTTGTATTTCTCAGCAGGGAGTCTAGTCAAATGCTTAGTGTAGTTCAGTCTAGAATTCATTCATTTCAAAGTTGCCATGCCCATCCCACGAGTCTCAGCGGATTTGTCCCAGATCATGTGGCTCAGTTTCTCTTCACCCTCCTACCCCCTCTCTTCTCAGCGCCAGCCCTATATGCAACAGTTATGTGATCAATGCAGTCATGTTTATCATGGTCTTGCGATCGTCTGCTGCTGAATTACTCGCTTGGTTGTGTTGCAAATGCCGTGGCATTTGGCCGGGGAGCCTGGTGTAGGGGCGCATGTATGCCCGAAACGTAAGGGTGAGGTTTCATAGTGTCTGCTGTGTGTGCAGGGATCTTCAGTTTGGCAATAAAGAACCTCCAGTTCTTTATTTAGTTCTTTATTTAGTCACAATGTGGTAGGTTGTGCAATTTGGATCCACAATTGTGGTTAGTTCTTAAGTTAGCCACAATGTGGCAGGTCGTGCAAATTGGACCCACAATTGTGGTTAGTTCTTAAGTTAGCCACAATGTGGTAGGTCGTGCAAATTGTATCCACAATTGTGGTTAGTTCTTAAGTTAGCCACAATATTGTAGGTCGTGCAAATTGGACCCACAGATGTGGTTAGTTCTTCAGTTAGCCACAATGTGGTAGGTCGTGCAAATTGGATCCACAATTGTGGTTAGTTATTAAGTTAGCTAGAATGGGTTAGGTTGAGCAAATTGGATCTACAATTGTGGTTAAATCTTAAGTTAGCCACAATGTGGCTGGTCATGCAGGTTGGATCCACAATTCTGGTTAGTTCTTGAGTTAGCCACAATATTGTAGGTCGTGCAAATTGGACCCACAGATGTGGTTAGTTCTTCTGTTAGCCACAATGTGGAAGGTCGTGCAAAATGGATTCACAATTGTGGTTAGTTATTAAGTTAGCTAGATATGTTAGGTCGAGCAAATTGGATCCACAATTGTGGTTAAATCTTAAGTTAGCCACAATGTGGTAGGTCATGCAGGTTGGATCCACAATTCTGGTTAGTACTTTAATTAGTAACAATATGGTAGGTCGTGCAAATTGGACCCACAGATGTGGTTAGTTCTTCTGTTAGCCACAATGTGGAAGGTCGTGCAAAATGGATTCACAATTGTGGTTAGTTATTAAGTTAGCTAGATATGTTAGGTCGAGCAAATTGGATCCAAAATTCTGGATAGTTCTTCAATTAGTAACAATGTGGTAGGTCGTGCAAATTGGACCCACAATTGTGGTTAGTTCTTAAGTTAGCCAAAATGTGGTAGGTCATGCAAATTGGATCCACAATTGTGGTTAGTTCTTGAGTTAGCCACAATATTGTAGGACATGCAAATTGGACTCACAGATGTGGTTAGTTCTTCTGTTAGCCACAATGTGGAAGGTCGTGCAAATTGGATCCACAATTGTGGTTAGTTATTAAGTTAGCCAGAATGGGTTAGGTCAAGCAAATTGGATCCACTATTGTGGTTAGTTCTTAAGTTAGCCACAATGTGGTAGGTTGTGGAAATTGGATCCACAATTGTGGTTAGTTCTTCAGTTAGCCACAATATTGTAGGTCAAGCAAATTGGACACACGGATGTGGTTAGTTCTTAAATTATCCACAATGTGGTAGGTTGTGCCAAGTGGATCCACAATTGTGGTTAGTTGTTAAGTTAGCCAGGATGGGTTAGGTTGTTTAAGTTGGATCCACAATTGTAGTTAGTTCTTAAGTTAGCCAAAATATAGTATGTCTTGCAGATTGGACCCACGGATGTGGTTAGTTCTTCAGTTAGCCACAATGTGGTAGGTCGTGCAAATTGGATTCACAATTGTGGTAAGTTCTTAAGTTAACCACAATGTGGTAGGTCGTGCAAGTTGGATCCACAATTGTGGTTAGTTCTTAAGTTAGCCACAATGTGGTAGGCTGTCGAAATTGGATCCACAATTGTAGTTAGTTCTTCAGTTAGCCACAATGTGGTAGGTCGTACAAATTGGATCCACAATTGTAGTTAGTTCCTCAGTTAGCAACAATGTGGTAGGTCTTGCAAGTTGGATCCACAATTGTGGTTAGTTCTTCAGTTAGCCACAATGTGGTAGGTCGTGCAAATTGGATCCACAATTGTGGTTAGTTCTTAAGTTAGCCACAATGTGGTAGGTCGTGCAAGTTCTTTAGTTAGACACAATATGGTAGGTCGTGCAAATTGGATCCACAATTGTTGTTAGTTATTAAGTTATTAAGCACAATGTGGTAGGTCATGCAGGTTGGATCCACAATTTTGGTTAGTTCTTGAGTTAGCAGGTTGGATCCACAATTCTGGTTAGTACTTCAATTAGTAACAATGTAGTAGGTCGTGCAAATTGGATCCACAATTGTGGTTAGTTCTTAAGTTAGCCACAATGTGGTAGGTCGTGCAAGTTGGATCCACAATTCTGGATAGTTCTTCAATTAGTAACAATGTGGTAGGTCATGCAAATTGGACCCACAATTGTGGTTAGTTCTTAAGTTAGCCAAAATGTGGTAGGTCATGCAAATTGGATCCACAATTGTGGTTAGTTCTTGTGTTAGCCACAATATTGTAGGTCGTGCAAATTGCACTCACAGATGTGGTTAGTTCTTCTGTTAGCCACAATGTGGAAGGTCGTGCAAATTGGATCCACAATTGTGGTTAGGTATTAAGTTAGCCAGAATGGGTCAGGTCGAGCAAATTGGATCCACTATTGTGGTTAGTTCTTAAGTTAGCCACAATATTGTAGGTCAAGCAAATTGGGCACACAGATGTGGTTATTTCTTAAGTTATCCACAATGTGGTAGGTCGTGCAAAGTGGATCCACAATTGTGGTCAGTTGTTAAGTTAGCCAGGATGGGTTAGGTTGTTTAAGTTGGATCCACAATTGTGGTTAGATCTTAAGTTAGCCACAATGTGGTAGGTCGTGCAAATTGGATCCACAATTGTGGTTAGTTCTTAAGTTAGCCAAAATATAGTATGTCTTGCAAATTGGACCCACGGATGTGGTTAGTTCTTCAGTTAGCCACAATGTGGTAGGTTGTGCAAATTGGATTCACAATTGTGGTAAGTTCTTAAGTTAACCACAATGTGGTAGGTCGTGCAAGTTGGATCCACAATTGTGGTTAGTTCTTAAGTTAGCCACAATGTGGTAGGCTGTCGAAATTGGATCCACAATTGTAGTTAGTTCTTCAGTTAGCCACAATGTGGTAGGTCGTACAAATTGGATCCACAATTGTAGTTAGTTCCTCAGTTAGCAACAATGTGGTAGGTCTTGCAAGTTGGATCCACAATTGTGGTTAGTTCTTCAGTTAGCCACAATGTGGTAGGTCGTGCAAATTGGATCCACAATTGTGGTTAGTTCTTAAGTTAGCCACAATGTGGTAGGTCGTGCAAGTTCTTTAGTTAGACACAATATGGTAGGTCGTGCAAATTGGATCCACAATTGTTGTTAGTTATTAAGTTATTAAGCACAATGTGGTAGGTCATGCAGGTTGGATCCACAATTTTGGTTAGTTCTTGAGTTAGCAGGTTGGATCCACAATTCTGGTTAGTACTTCAATTAGTAACAATGTAGTAGGTCGTGCAAATTGGATCCACAATTGTGGTTAGTTCTTAAGTTAGCCACAATGTGGTAGGTCGTGCAAGTTGGATCCACAATTCTGGGATAGTTCTTCAATTAGTAACAATGTGGTAGGTCATGCAAATTGGACCCACAATTGTGGTTAGTTCTTAAGTTAGCCAAAATGTGGTAGGTCATGCAAATTGGATCCACAATTGTGGTTAGTTCTTGTGTTAGCCACAATATTGTAGGTCGTGCAAATTGCACTCACAGATGTGGTTAGTTCTTCTGTTAGCCACAATGTGGAAGGTCGTGCAAATTGGATCCACAATTGTGGTTAGGTATTAAGTTAGCCAGAATGGGTCAGGTCGAGCAAATTGGATCCACTATTGTGGTTAGTTCTTAAGTTAGCCACAATATTGTAGGTCAAGCAAATTGGGCACACAGATGTGGTTATTTCTTAAGTTATCCACAATGTGGTAGGTCGTGCAAAGTGGATCCACAATTGTGGTCAGTTGTTAAGTTAGCCAGGATGGGTTAGGTTGTTTAAGTTGGATCCACAATTGTGGTTAGATCTTAAGTTAGCCACAATGTGGTAGGTCGTGCAAATTGGATCCACAATTGTGGTTAGTTCTTAAGTTAGCCAAAATATAGTATGTCTTGCAAATTGGACCCACGGATGTGGTTAGTTCTTCAGTTAGCCACAATGTGGTAGGTTGTGCAAATTGGATTCACAATTGTGGTAAGTTCTTAAGTTAACCACAATGTGGTAGGTCGTGCAAGTTGGATCCACAATTGTGGTTAGTTCTTAAGTTAGCCACAATGTGGTAGGTCGTGGAAATTGGATCCACAATTGTGGTTAGTTTTTAAGTTAGCCACAATGTGGTAGGTTGTCGAAATTGGATCCACAATTGTAGTTAGTTCTTCAGTTAGCCACAATGTGGTAGGTCGTACAAATTGGATCCACAATTGTAGTTAGTTCTTAAGTTAGCAACAATGTGGTAGGTCTTGCAAGTTGGATCCACAATTGTGGTTAGTTCTTCAGTTAGCCACAATGTGGTAGGTCGTGCAAATTGGATCCACAATTGTGGTTAGTTCTTAAGTTAGCCACAATGTGGTAGGTCGTGCAAGTTCTTTAGTTAGACACAATATGGTAGGTCGTGCAAATTGGATCCACAATTGTTGTTAGTTATTAAGTTATTAAGCACAATGTGGTAGGTCATGCAGGTTGGATCCACAATTCTGGTTAGTTCTTGAGTTAGCAGGTTGGATCCACAATTCTGGTTAGTACTTCAATTAGTAACAATGTGGTAGGTCGTGCAAATTGGATCCAAAATTGTGGTTAGTTCGTAAGTTAGCCACAATGTGGTAGGTTGTGCAAGTTGGATCCACAATTCTGGATAGTTCTTCAATTAGTAACAATGTGGTAGGTCATGCAAATTGGACCCACAATTGTGGTTAGTTCTTAAGTTAGCCAAAATGTGGTAGGTCATGCAAATTGGATCCACAATTGTGGTTAGTTCTTGTGTTAGCCACAATATTGTAGGTCGTGCAAATTGCACTCACAGATGTGATTAGTTCTTCTGTTAGCCACAATGTGGAAGGTCGTGCAAATTGGATCCACAATTGTGGTTAGGTATTAAGTTAGCCAGAATGGGTTAGGTCGAGCAAATTGGATCCACTATTGTGGTTAGTTCTTAAGTTAGCCACAATATTGTAGGTCAAGCAAATTGGGCACACAGATGTGGTTATTTCTTAAGTTATCCACAATGTGGTAGGTCGTGCAAAGTGGATCCACAATTGTGGTCAGTTGTTAAGTTAGCCAGGATGGGTTAGGTTGTTTAAGTTGGATCCACAATTGTGGTTAGATCTTAAGTTAGCCACAATGTGGTAGGTCGTGCAAATTGGATCCACAATTGTGGTTAGTTCTTAAGTTAGCCAAAATATAGTATGTCTTGCAAATTGGACTGACGGATGTGGTTAGTTCTTCAGTTAGCCACAATGTGGTAGGTTGTGCAAATTGGATTCACAATTGTGGTAAGTTCTTAAGGTAACCACAATATGGTAGGTCGTGCAAGTTGGATCCACAATTGTGGTTAGTTCTTAAGTTAGCCACAATGTGGTAGGTCGTGGAAATTGGATCCACAATTGTGGTTAGTTCTTAAGTTAGCCACAATGTGGTAGGTCTTGCAAGTTGGATCCACAATTGTGGTTAGTTCTTCAGTTAGCCACAATTTGGTAGGTCGTGCAAATTGGATCCACAATTGTGGTTAGTTCTTAAGTTAGCCACAATGTGGTAGGTCGTGCAAGTTGGATCCACAATTGCGGTTAGTTCTTGAGTTAGGCACAATATGGTAGGTCATGCAAATTGGATCCACAATTGTGGTTAGTTATTAAGTTAGCCAGAATGGGTTAGGTCGAGCAAATTGGATCCACAATTGTGGTTAGTTCTTGAGTAAGCCACAATATGGTAGGCCATGCAAATTGGATCCACAATTGTTGTTAGTTCTTAAGTTAGCCACAATGTGGTAGGTCGTGCAAATTGGATCCACAATTGTGGTTACTTATTAAATTAGCCAGAATGGGTTAGGCCAAGCAAATTGGATCCTTAATTGTGGTTAGTTCTTAAGTTAGCCACAATATTGTAGGTCGTGCAAATTGGATCCACAATTGTGGTTAGTTCTTAAGTTAGCCACAATGTGGTAGGTCGTGCAAGTTGGATCCACAATTGCGGTTAGTTCTTGAGTTAGACACAATATGGTAGGTCGTGTAAATTGGATCCACAATTGTGGTTAGTTATTAAGTTAGCCAGAATGGGTTAGGTCGAGCAAATTGGATCCACAATTGTGGTTAGTTCTTGAGTAAGCCACAATATGGTAGGCCATGCAAATTGGATCCACAATTGTTGTTAGTTCTTAAGTTAGCCACAATGTGGTAGGTCGTGCAAATTGGATCCACAATTGTGGTTACTTATTAAATTAGCCAGAATGGGTTAGGCCAAGCAAATTGGATCCTTAATTGTGGTTAGTTCTTAAGTTAGCCACAATATTGTAGGTCGTGCAAATTGGATCCACAATTGTGGTTAGTTCTTAAGTTAGCCACAATGTGGTAGGTCGTGCAAGTTGGATCCACAATTGCGGTTAGTTCTTGAGTTAGACACAATATGGTAGGTCGTGCAAATTGGATCCACAATTGTGGTTAGTTATTAAGTTAGCCAGAATGGGTTAGGTCGAGCAAATTGGATCCACAATTGTGGTTAGTTCTTGAGTATGCCACAATATGGTAGGCCGTGCAAATTGGATCCACAATTTTTGTTAGTTCTTAAGTTAGCCACAATGTGGTAGGTCGTGCAAATTGGATCCACAATTGTTGTTACTTATTAAATTAGCCAGAATGGGTTAGGCCGAGCAAATTGGATCCACAATTGTGGTTAGTTCTTAAGTTAGCCACAATATTGTAGGTCGTGCAAATTGGATCCACAATGCGAGCTGGGACCTGGCCATTTGTTTTGTTTCGTTTTTTTGTATGACACGTAAAAATATTCATTTCGTGTGCACAGTCAAGTTTTTTGAAAAATTTCCGGCAAGTTTTCAGAGGATGGGCAGCGCCTTGCTCAAGGCCTCCAGCACCTCTTCGCCTCCGCCTGCCTCTACCTCCAAGACTTCGCCTCCAACCTCCCAGATGCCTTCCCCAACCTTCCCAGAGCGACTTCTCGACAGTGCCTTCCTCAATAACATTGGCCTCCTGTGATACCTGGACACAGACGAGCTGGGCATCAACGTATTGATGGGCTTTGATCAGCCAGAAGATGGACAGCGCCTTGCTCAAGGCCTCCGGCACCTCTTCGCCTCTGGCTGCTTTCACCTCCCAGATGCCATCCCCAACCTTCCCAAGAGCAACTTCTTGACATCGCCTTCCTCAAGAACATTGGCCTCCAGTGATACCTGGAAACAGACAAGCTGAGCATCACACACCACAGAGTGACATCGCCTCTGGGAGCCTCACCAAGTGCAAACTCATCAGTGCCTCCAGCCGCATCTATGACTCCCTCAGTCCTACCAGTCCTCCTCCAAGGCCGACTCATCTTCCGCGACACCAACAAACCAGAGAGCACCTGAGCCACCGTTGTCCCCAAGGAGATCAGCGACCGCTGGCAGATCCTGTAGCAGGACCTCTGCAACATCGGCACTCTCCACCTACCCCGCTTCGCCATCAGCAGCATCGCTCCCACAACCCTGGCCATCTTTGCTAATGATTCGATCTCCGCCTTTGGCTGCTGCGCCTACATCACAAGCCCTGGCACCTCCCCAGCTCTCCTTTTCGCATGCTCCCGTCTGGTGTCAGAGAAGGACAAGGGCATCCTCATCTCCATCCCCCACACCGAGCTCTGGGCCATCAACCTCGCCACCCACACAGCTACATTCCTCAAGGCATCCTATGCTCTGGTCCAGTTCCACAACACTCGCATCTTCACGGAATCCGCCATTGTCCATGGCCCATGAATCCATGGCACCTCACCAGACACAGCCTATGAGAACAGAAAATTCGAGGAGATCAATCCCACCCCCCCCCAATTCCGCCATTGCTCATGTCCCCAGTGACCATAACCCAGCAGATTGACTCACAAAGCCCCGCGACCTCAAGGAGATCCTGGCCAAGGACAGCCTATACATGTACGGCCCCACCTTCCTCTAATCCTCTACAGACCAGTGGCCCTGCTGGGCTCCAGGCATGGACCAGGCCGTAAGCCAGCCACCCAGGTGGTCCAGGCCATCAGCCCTGAGCCGCACCCTGGACCTAGTGCAGCTGCTGCAGGCTGCGACCTAGCGCAGGCTTACACAGCTCCAGTGCCACATGGATTCCTCACCCTCCTTCCCCTCCTCTCCATTGGAGCCAAGGTACTCTGTGCCCTTCCCTGCCTCGCAGCCCATCTTGGCCTGCCAGAGCCTCAGCTGCCTCTCTTCCCCACCCTGTCCTCCAGCGAGTTCCAGCTCCGAGCAGCAGCCCAGGACGCCATGCTCAAGGACATCAACCACTCCGCCTACCAGGTCCTCTTCGGCGACGCAGTCCAAGCCAAGCATCACCCTGACAACCCAGCCGCTTGTTGTCTCAGCATCCAGCTCCAAGCACAGGTGGACTCAGAGGGTTTCATCCGGGTTTGCAGTCGCTTCTCAGCAGCCAAGCCCTCAGGCCTCCCTTCTCTCCTTCTTCCCCAAGGTCATCTGCTCAACCTCATCATCCTTGATGCTCACCTCAGGCTAGGACACACTCCCAAGTCCATCATCATTGGTTACCCAAGACCTTGTCCTCCGTCTCCGCCGTCTCCATCCTGACTCCACCTAGTCCTCTTCTCTCCCCGCCCCAGTGCCCCCGCTTTCTTCCTCAGCTAGGGCAGACGCCTCTCATGTCATGGGCTTGGTTATATGTTGGGGTAAGCAGTATGAATTTGCAAGGGTCAAGCGCATATTCATAGACCTTTTTAAAACACGGCTGGGCGGCTGAACCCTCGTTTTGAAAAAAGACGACTTCATCAATTGCAAAGATGGTGGTGGTGGCCGCCTGATCGTAGTATGCCTTCTTGTCTTCCTCTATGCAATCTCCAGCTGATGCATGGAATATTGACATACTTCTGAAATCCTATGCACACTAACTGCAGGATAGTCATGAAGATAGCTCCTGAAGTTATAGTTGACAAGGGAGACTGACTGTTTCAGAAGGACACTCTAATTAAAACTGTAGATTGTGTATCACGAGTTCCGTATTCCGTATTTGGCGTAGTTTGGGGCTCTGTTGTGAACAAACTAAATATCACCTTATCCCGCAGAGATAAATAAAAAGTGTGGACATGAGATCTGCAATAGCTCTCCCTTCTTGCCATGGAAAACAGAGGACCCATACAATCGGCTTGGCCCCTGAAATTGGCGGGAGCATAGAGAAGGGGGAGCAAAGGAGCATAGGTGGAAGTAGATGGATATTTGATGCACGCAACGGTGACTGCTAAGACTGGACACACTTTCATACTTCTCTGCCAGTTTGATTCGTGGTCATCTCTTGCGCCTTGTGCCATTATGCTTGTTTTCATTTAAAAAATCAATTTACATATCATTAAAATGAAAAAAACTGTGTGCTATCGATAGTTAAGGCGCAATCATTAAAAAGACCAGCTAAGTGAGTATAAAACACTGAATCGGAGATTCAAAATTGCACTAATATGAGCGCAAAACTAAAAATAGCTTATTCCAGCTGACTCCCACCAATGAAGGAAAGGTAAAAAACCATTAGGTCAAATTCCAGTCAAAAATAAAGAAATACTATTTTTTGGAAATTTCAAGGGTTCCAATTAAATCCAACCAGTGAATTGTTGCCACTAGCAGCTTCTAGGTGAATGATAATGACATGAAAAAGATGGCCAACTTCACCTTTCCAATGCAAATTTATACTTTGACCAGAAAAAGCCCAAAACATTTGTAAGAATTTCCAACACCTTCCAAAGTTCATTCTCATTGTTGCTTTGATGCAAGGTCATGCTTTTGTTATTCGTAAATATACTATATATACACAATATCCTGACACAGAGACATAGGTGCAATTTTTCAACTTCATTTACACATACCATAGAGAAGTGCGCAATTGCATGAGCAAGGTAATGTGTCCTTCAATTCCCATCGACTTTTACCATATTCGCAAGAGAATGGTGACAACTTGCAGCCAATAAGAAGAATTTGCTGGATCAGTGTTAATGTGATATAGGATATATATATTTATGTATATATATATATATATATATATATATATAAAATATGGTTCATGGCCTAATGATAATAAGGTCCATTTGGAATATCTTTGGATTTTTTTGCTGAAATAAGACCTACAGTACCCGTTTCAAATTCAAATGGCAAGTTTAGGGTAGAATGCTCCCATGGCCTTGTGGTAAGTCAGCCATGACTTCAAGGTCATGGTAGGGAGCGATTCAAATTGCTCTAGGCCAACCTACCCTGGATTCTTGGTCAAGGTAGGAAGGCTCCCATTCAAAATCCCGCCTTTTCCCTAAACAACCAAGGCAAGGAGGGCATTTTCGCGCATGTCTAGGCATTAGCCAAGGCTGTATTATTTCTCCAAAGAAGGACAGAAAGAGGTGGGATATGGTTTGCTTTGGGGAAGCTGAGAATGTGTGGCTGGCTTCGGAGCTGGTGAATGCGAAGGAGCTGCTGAATGGCCGCAGCAACAACGCGGATAACAACTCTGCCAAGAAGTCCTTCTGGGCCAACCTTGCCAACGATTTCAACTCCCAGTTCCCCTGGAATCGCCGAACTTCCGACCAAATCAGAGAACGGTTACCCTTCTTTCTTTAGCATTCTACAAATTGGCTGATTGGGCTCCAGGGCCCACAAACTGAAGCAGTATGCTAAAAAGGAGGTGAGTCAGCAGCGGAAGGCGCGGGTGAAGACAGGCGGTGGACCAGCTCGGAAACCCATGAAGGGCTATTTGCAAGTGATCGCGGATGCCTATCAGGTCTTTCCTATTCTTTCTTAGCTGTCCTTTCTTTTCAAACTTGCTGCTGCAGGATGATCCGAGATGGGCTGGCTGTGACCCGATGGAAACGGCGGCCTTTACCCAGTCTTCCACCACCTCTACTCCTCCTCAGGCCCCCATTGCCCTCTCCTCTTCCCAGGCTTCCACTAGCCCCTCTACTCCTCTGGCGCCCATCACTCTCTCTCCTCCCAAACCTTCACCTTCCACTTCGCCCCAGCAGGCTCCCATCGTTCTCAATCCTCCCAAACCTTCACCTTCCACTACGCCCCAGCAGGCTCCAATTGTCCTGCCATCATCTCAGCCCTTTCCTTCCACAGCTCTTTCCCAGTCCGAGGCTTCCACTGCACCCTCCTCTCCACCCTTGGCCTCTTTGCTCATCCAGCCCTCTCAGTCTCTACGCCCCCTCCAGCCCTCGCCAAGCTGCCTCATGGAGCCATCCACCTCATCCGCCTTCCTCAAACCTGCCAAGAATGAATCTTCTGGTGCTCTAAATTTCTAGATTTCTCTCAGATTTCAAGATCTTTGTGGTTGACAGATTCGCGGAGCTCCTCGCAAAAGGCAAAGAAGGGTGAATCGTCGACATCGGAAGAGCGCATCCAGGCCAGCGTATCAATTGCCAATCTCAGCTCCGCCCAAATTTCCCTATCCAAGGCTCAGATTCGCGTCCTTGAGGCACTCATTGAGAAAAAAAGTCGATTGTTGGATGTACAGATTGAGCTCAATAGGGCTTCTCTAGAAATCAAAGCAAAGCATGAGAAAGTGCTGGACTTGAAAATCCTAAAGCTTGAGAAACAGAATGCCAGCTTAGATCGTCTCTTTCTCCATGATGCCTAGTCTGTTTCCTGGCTCTTGATCCATTTTCTTTATGACATATTTATTGCTACAAAGTCATTTTTTTCTAGTCACTGTGATACTGCAGTTTATTCCTGCTTAGCCATTCCTGCTTAGCCATTCCTGCTTAGCCGTTGCTGCTTAGCCTTTCCTGCTTAGCCTTTCCTGCTTAGCTTTTGCTCCTTAGACAACATAGCACTGGAAGTCTGTTCCAATTTGCGAGCAAAAATCAGTCAAAGTAATTGCGCACAACATAGTCCCGGAAGAGCCGGCCCTCATTACGCACATTCACATCTTGGCCCTCCAGGGGCGCAATGGGCGCATACTCTAGAATCACTTGCTCATCATCAAACTGATCGGGCTGTGCGAGATCTTTGGCGATGTTGTGGAGAGTGAAGGCAGCGATGATGATCTTCTGTGCTTTCCGCACATCCATCACTCGCAGCACTCCTCCCAGACCCGGAAAACGTCGCTTCCCTTGCCCAAAACAGTTTTCAATCTTCAATCGCCAGCCCTCATTTAGGTCTATGTTGTGGAAAGAATCCAAAACTGTTAACCTTCACTCGCCCCCTCCTCAGTGCGCGGTTGAATCGTTGCTGGGCTCGATTTTCTGGACGGGTGAAAGGTGTGAGGAGCCAGCGTTTGCCGTTTCCGTATCCAATGTCGCCCAGTAAAATGCCACCATTCTCCCCATTCTCGAAGGCTTCGACGAAATTGGAGGCCTCAAATTAGAGGCATAGGAGAAGAAACAAAATTGAGAAGGCAAAAAACCTGAAGTATGTGATAGTCATGGGCCCTACCAGGCCAGGTAGCGTTGAGGCTGAGTACTTTGTAGTTCTCGTTCCACACTGCCTGCACATTTAAGGACAGGTTTCCAGCCCGATCACGGAATTCCTCCATGTTCTGTCCGTTGACATTGAGCTGTATGGGAGTGCAATCGATACACCCAATCACACCTGCATAAATGTCTCTAGTTTAAAGTAGAACTAGATGCTGGCAAAATGAGAAAACCGGGAAGGCCATGGTCCTGGAAGAAGGAGCGCTTGGAGCGGCGTGCTTCAGCTGGGGATGGCCAGCGAATGTAGTCGTCAGCTGCAGCAGCAATGGAGTCGAGCACACGCCAGACCGCTGCGTAGGCTGCTCCAGTAGACACCCCGCCCAAGTCCCCGTTGTGGATGTGGAAGACGTTGGATGAGAGGAAGCGGAGGGCAAGCAGCATTTCTTGCTCAGGTGCCAGCTCTCGAGCCTGCCGCCCTGCTTTTGCCGGCACAAATCTTCTGGCCAGCTCTCGAACTGCTCCCCGATCAAACCTGGATGCAAACCATCAGGATAAAAGCATGCCAAAGATATGAGTGAAAGAAAGTCGAAAAATCTACCTGAATCTCTGATAGAAATCGTGATCATTCAGATTTTCGAATGGATTCTGGCGAATGTGATGCTTGTACAGGCCCCTATGCCGAGCTTCTTCTTCCTCCTCCACTAACTCTCCCATTATATAAATGGGAATCATCTTCCGTTTTTAGAAAAGTGTGAGTTAGGTGCCAGGAGCCTAAAGGCTGCTTTTATCGTCATGAGAATCATGCCAGTCAAGCAAGCAACAGGGATATATCAATAAAATATCACTGAAAAATCATAGAAAAGTCATGGGAGGCCGCTTGCTACCATGGGTCAAGCCAGGGTAGCAGTTCTGAGGCCAAGGGAGGTTACCAAGAAGTGAATTTGAATCGGTTCTAGGCCAATATCTCCCCCGGCCTCAAACTTGCAATGATAAAGCTCCCATCTACCACGAATTCAAGGCCCAATTTGAAA